>CADDXX010000071.1:1350309-1399224 GCA_902810485.1 Alauda arvensis | reverse complement strand
TTACCTTGTTGATTTGAATCTGTAAACTCTCTCTGCAGGAAATTGATATTCTAGAAATCTGTGTAATTAATCTGTAAAACTGGAGATGTGAGCTGTGCTGTAGTTCAAAACTTCAGGCTCTGATGCCCTGCATACAGCATCAAAGGCCAGTGATATCTGTCCTGTGAAAATACTGATTGCACTAGCAAATACCTTTATTCCTTAAATATTTATTTATTTTCTTTAAGCCAAGCCCAAATTTTCACTTAGTCATATAACCTTCATATTTGTTGCTGCCAGATTTTTCCAGGAAATGGTAAATCTCCTTGCTGTCCTGGCTTTCTGTTGCTGTACTGCCATCACTTTGTTTGTTATTGGGTATTTGGGTTTAGCACACACAAACCATATCTATTTTAGCAAATACTGCAGCCTGTATGAACAGATTTGTATAGCAGAAAAGTTCACAGTGTGCATATTTCAAGGCATTCACCTTGCACTGCTTCAAGCCCCAGACCCACAGTGCCCTTTAGAGACTGGAGCACATCATGTGGAGCCCTGGGGCAGTTATTCTAGTTTAGTTTGAAGCTGAATAAATCTGTGCTGAGGCCACCCTGTGATATGAACTGAGGCAGGGAGGGACAGTTTGGCAACAGGAGTTGTGGGGTGTAAAGCTTTTTGGTAGGACAGCAAATGTGAAGGTATTTCAGCTCCATCTCCTCGGTATACTTAGTTTCCCATGAGGCCAGATTATACATAAATATGTAAATATTTACATATATTTATGGTATCAATTAGCAAAGGCCTGCCACTCAAATAAGCAGAATTATTTACATTAACTGACAATCTGCTTGTTAATTTCAAAATATTATGCTGTGCATATTTATTGTGGTTTCCTGCTTTGGAAGCAATCATAAAAGGAAGATCCCTTWTTCAGAGTTGTGTTTTGGCATGGGTTGCACTGTTCACTTCAGCAAAGTAGTAATTCATCAAACTGACTGGAAACAACAGGTTTCACAGCCCCTTAAAGTGTGGAGAATGACAGGTTGTATCTCAGATGTGTTCTGACTTCAGTGTGTATGAGAAATCCTGAGATTCCCGTGTGAAGTTCATGAAAAAATTCTTTCTTCAGTGAAATTTGGCTATTAGAGTATGCAGAAAGGTACAATTAATTTAAAAATATAATAGCAGCTGTTTAATTTAGCCATCTGAAATCTTGAGAATAACCCATTTCCTATCCTCTGGCCAGGGTACTAAATGAGGCATGCTCAGTAATTACTGAATTATCCCTTTCAGCAGGGGAAAAGCAACATGGGTGCTAGTCTTTTGTTATTTTACATTCACCCCCATTAGTGTTACTTGCTGTACCTAATAGGCTGATAAATGGGGTATTGCAACTGTCAGTGGCTAAATGGCACTTAATATTCCATTTTGAAGTTCAGGAAAATCAGAAGTAGCAGGAGAGGCTTTTGATGGCCATTTGCTCAGTGGCACAGACTTATAATCAAGTAAATTGATGTTGAAGGTTCAATTACGTGGATCTTACCACAAAATGGAGCTGTAAAATTGTACAGTTGATGCAATGGACTTTGACAATATAACCCCTCACCTTATTAAGATAGYTCCCAAAAATAGTACTAAAAATTAGAAGTAGACCTCAGTCTCTCATTTCTGTGACATTACTTCAATATAGGTTATGAAAAGAAGAAGGGTTGGGAGCAGAGTGCTGCACTTTATTGCAAATTATAGCAGGCCACTGGAGAAGTTTTAAGGTGACAATTCCTGCTTTGAGGTGTTCAAAGGCTGTTAGCTGACACCTTTGGTCAGGAGAGGGCTGGGATAATGTCTTGAAATATTCACACCCATGGGTTCTGTGGAACTTCTCTTAGACAACTCCTCTGCAGTTGATAAAGCCAATACACATTCGATACCTCTTTTGTAACTTAGCAGTTGTTATCCCTCGGTATAGTTTTCGTAGCAGTCTAGATAGCACACTGGACACAAGAAACAGCAAGTCCAGCAAAGTTTGCTGTTTGGCCAGAAGAAGAAAAGGAATTCAGGTCCAGGCAAGGAGACCTTGAACAGCTGGATCTGGCTAAGAGTCTGGGTTTCAAACATTCCCAKTTTTCAGAGTTGTTTGTATTTGGAMAGCTGTTTCTGACCTTTTCTGATTCTCCCACATAGGAACATACTGTCCCACTGATTCATGAGGAAAAGGTGCTGTAGCAAGCAGCTTAACAGTAGGGAGAGGGTGGCCAATGTAATGTACAGGCTGAGATTTTAAAGTCTGAGAGAAGCAGCTTGGCCTYTGCTGAGTCACTGAAGTCCTCCTCTTGGGCTGTGACCTCCTTTCTGGCCCAAACATCATCACAGGTTTATGTGGATTCTGAGTCTCCAGGCCCTCCTTGCCACTGGACCTCTCTCTAAGTCTGAATTTCTCAAGTGTTTTGAGAGCTGCCTTCTCTACAGCCTCTACCATCTGGAATAGCTTCACTGTGGCTCTCTGCCTCATTGACTCTCTTCTTCATTTCAAATCTCAGTTGACCATTTATCTTTTCTACCTTGCCAATTTCTTTTAATTTCCCTGTCCATCTGCTTCATCTGTTTAACTCGGTGAAAGCTTTTAGATTACATTTTTTATAGTAGATGCATAGGGAAATGGTACTGTATTATATAAGAACAACTTCCCCAGCTTGAGCAAGCATGCTGTGGCATCCACTGCAAAATCCTACATCTCCCCTATGTGCTTATTGTTAGAGGGGGATGTTGAGCTTGTGCTGACAGCCAAACTAAAATATACCTGCTTTCCTAGGGCTGCAGCAAGCAGAGCAGATGGTATTTTCCCCCACTTCACATCGCTCTCTGTCCTCTCCTTCCTCATGCTCCATTGTTCATTTTTCACACTTCTCTGTCAGCTTGGTTTGGATTCAACACCCGCTGAAGTCAATGGAGAATCTCCCACTGATTTTATTTGGCTTTGCCTCGTGCTCCCTGCCATGTCCCCTCCCTTCAGCTATGCCTGGACTCAAATTCCAGCTCCGACCTCTCAACAGTTTGGATTCTGTCTGTGCATCATCTCTCTTCCCACTTCCTGCACTTTGCCAAGAGCCTGAGCAGAGCTGGGATGGGGGAAAGCTGTGTGGAATGGCTACTTGGGTCAGCAGCTAAAAAGAAAACCTGTGAAAATTTTTTTGGTTTGGATTACTCTGAAACAACATTTTCTCTAGTTTTTCCCTCTCACTTAGCCAGAAAAGAAAACAGGAATATAATATTGCATTAAATATTATGGGAATTAAAGTCAAATGTTTTGTTTCACCATGTCAAAACAGAAGTTAAGCCTCCCTCTTTTGGAAACATCACAGTGAAATATTTTGCGTTTCAGGAAATAATGTAGGCAGTTTCCTATAAATAATTTTTTTCCCCCAAATCATGGGTTATGTTAATAACCCAAAACGTATTTTTCTTTTGTGGTGAATAAGTTACTCAGTTATTTGATGCTATTTCTTCTCATGGTTTTTCCTGGTATTCCAAAACACTAGCTACCCCCTTTCTCTCTGAGATCCTTCCCAATCATCCATTTCTTTTGTAGATGTGAAAATTAACAAGAAAAAATACAGGGTTGCTCTACCATTGAATTTTGGTGTTTTTTTGTTTTTGGTTTTTGTTTTTTTTTTTTTTTTGGACAGAGTGTTTATTTCCTGGATATTTCAATGTAGTACAAGACTGAAATTATTGTTATTGCATGCTCCAAATAATGCTGCCTGCACCCCATTGCTCTCGAGACCACCACCATCTTGTGACCTTGTGCAGAGCATCTCATGTCAGCAATGAATTTCACTAAATTTTCTGTGATATTCTACCATAACAAGACAGCCAAATTCTCTGCTCTTTTTCTGAGTGTTCCATTTCCAAGGACACAACAATGAACTTCATGTAGTCACAATGGTTCCTTGTACATTGAACAAGCTCAGTGACTTTGCTCTCAAGTCACTTTGGGAACAAAAAAAATTTACAGTAATACTGTGGTTTTCATAAGCAGTTCCTCAAAAGCAACTCTGTGTACTTTTCTAGACCTGGGAAATAGTGTGAGTTTTAATTGACATCTCTAGGAGTTGTGAGAATTCTCAGCAACTTGCAGGATTTAGCCCTAATAGTATTTACAGTAATTAAGAACACTAATTAAATAACAAAACAACTAATGACAAATTGATTCAATGCCAAATAAAGGAGTCAAATAAATGCTTAATTAAAGATGCTAATAAAATCCCCTTCAGCCTTTACACTCCACTCCCTAGGGCTGAAGATGACTTTCTACCTCAGAAATCTTTGTAGCCCTTTACAACACCAGTCTCTAGGGTTACTGCCTTTTCTAACCTCTGGATTAAATGCTTGTTAGCTAAACACKGCATAAACCCATTTAAAAACGATCAAAATAATTAAGTTGGACCCAGAACACTCTGTGTCTTCCAGATACGACACACCATGATATTCCCATCTGCATGGATGTTTCCTTTCAGTAGACTGTGCAAGGTTGTGTCTAACTGAGCACCTGGGCAGCAGGACAAATGCCTGACCATCAGAGTCCTTMAGCCAATGGCACAAACCACTGCTTAAATTGAGACCAGCTACCTTGCAGAGCCAAAGTCAGAATGAGAAAGAGSACAGCCATAATGCAGCCCAGTTTAAGTAGAGCAAGACAGCTGTTTTCTAATTCGTTATTGATCCTGTTAAGCTTTCTTATTTATGASCAAAGTAAAACCTAGCAATAAAAATATATTTTAAAAAATAAATATGTTGGAGAATAGAGCTGCCATGAAAAAATGGCTTTTAAGTAACACTCAGAGAGAAGAGAGTTCTTTAAGTTAGTATTCAATATTTCTTTCATGTGCCAGGAATCTCTATGTCGTCCTGGCAGATAGCCTCATTAGATATTTCTCTYCTTATCTGAACTTACAGCTTTTTACATTTTGTGTGAATAATGATTAAACAAATGCTTATGAAAGTAGAAAATGAAGAGCCATTTCTGAGCCTTTCATAGAAGGCTTTGGAGAACTTTGGAGAAGACAGATCAACCACAAATCACCTGGTACCCAATGTATAGTGCATAGCAGCCCTTTCCACTTTTATCTGTAATGTTGTTTTTGTGATGGGATTGTTGTCTTTGGCATTGCCAGCAGTTAGTCTCAACGTTCCCTTTTCTCCCTCTGATGTGTTACACCATTTCACATTATCTCATGTAACAAGCCAGTGTGATTTGAGATAACACTGCATGTGTTTAACTTCAGAAGAAGCTGTGAGCCCAGCTTGGGTATCTCTTATCAGCTTTGGTACAATCCAGCTCTGAATCTGGGGGAGATGGAAGGAAATGGGATGTCAGTAAGAATGAGGGGATTCCTTATGCTTGTATAAACTGCCATTATCTCTGTGTTATTTGCTTATAAAAGAAAGCAGGTTGTGCAGCCTATGAGGAAATTATTACACTGATCTGAGTCATGTAATTTGGATTATGCTGGGAATATTAACAACATGTATCTAGATGGCACATTTAGTTGTGAGGGAAGGTGAAGAGTGGAAACTGAGAAAGAGCTAATTCACATGCAGGTGCTGCTTGCAGTGTGCTAAATTACCTGTTGGCTACCTGAGTACTTGCAAATATTGCAAATAACTTGCATTTATCCCTCTGGAAACCTGAGAGAAAATGCTTACATAGCTGGCAAGTAAAGAAGTATGAAAACAAATGAACATAAAAGAGGCTTAGGAAAAAAGTGCCAAAACTAAACACAAAACCCTGAAGTGTGAAAAGAATAGAATTAGATTTAACAGCCTTAACTGAAACAGACTTGCTCTAACCACTGATCTTTCTACACTGCACCACTCTACATCTTCCAATTATGTCCACATGCTGCTTCCCATCAAGAAGAAAGAAAAAATCCARTCCTCCAGGCAATGGTATTTGAAATGATTCATCACATCCTGTAGTAGTGTGCTAGAGTGTCAAATTGGTGTTATGCTAAGCCACRTTCTGACCCATCAAAGTTACTTCTCTTTCCTCATCCCCGTTTTCTTCTGGCCTTTAAAATATCTGCTCTTTCTTTGTTTGTATCTTCAGTAATTTTAATTACTCTTATTTTTTGTCATACTGGCGTTTCTATTTCCCACTGTTATCCTTCAGCACTATAACAGGGTTTGGATTTGGTTTTTTTCAGTCAATATATTATGTCTGTRTTTTTTAGACTTTATGGAGGGCCCAAAATCTTCTCCAGTAATTTTTGAACTTTCAGCAACTCTTCAGAGAAAATGCTACTTATGCCTATAGTCTTTTATTGTTTATATCCTTAGACCATTGTGACTACAGCAGTAGGACTGTAGAGCATTTGAAAACTCTGTTATTGTTGTTAAGGACACCATGAGAGACTGAGAACAAAAATAGAGCTCTGTGTCATGGTTTGTATCTGCTAAAAATATATTTAACTTCATTTCTTTCAAAGTTTGTAAAGTAARAGAACAACAGCAGCAGATCTCTGCCAGACATTTGTTTTGCCAGAAAAGAAACATGGGGATCATCATTCAAATACAAGGGATTCTTCTGGAGTGCTGTATCTCTGTCTGCAGGAGTTTTGTCCTTGGTTGTTGGCCATAAAATTCTGCAGAGTGAAATGGGGAGTTCAAAGCCAAACAGAGACAAAGCTGATGAAAACAGAGCATCTCCTAATATTTGCCTGTGTGTGTCTCTGTCCTTTGTTACTGCTGTTGATGACAATAGTGATGTCTATTGAGGTACAAGCAGCTTCATTCACATCCCTGGAGTGAAAGGGCCTTCATTTCTTTGCACAGCCTCAGGAGAAGCTGAGATACAATTCCAAATCCTAAGTCTTTGAGCAATTATCCGAATTGTTCTCAATATCATGCAGTATTTCCATGGGTAACTTGAAGAACTGTTCTGTTATCATGCCAGGAAATAACCTAGAAGGGAAATGCTGCTCTGTAATACASAAGATGCTGTCTGGCATAGCTGTACTGAGATGGCGAAGGAAAAAAAAATCACTGTACAGTTCAGCAGTGCTTTAAAGAAGCAAAATGATTTCAATCTGAAGAAAATGTCATGGTTGTTCCCAGAAGTGTCACAACACAGGAGCATGGGAGTACAAGATAAAGCTCTGCTGAAAATTGTTATGTCTCTTGATAGCTTTAGTCAGCTGTGGCAGGGAAAACAAAGGCATTTCTTGCTGTGTTGCAGAAATGTATAGTGGGCAGTAATAAAGAAATAAATCTAAGAAGTCACACTGACATARCAATGCAATGCAAATTTCATTGGTTTCAGAAAAAGTGTAACAAATTCTTTGTTTCCTATAATAATTTCAGTTATTCTTTGAATGGCAGTAAGTCAAGATTCYTCTGTTGAAGAATAAGTTGCAATAGTTTGAAAGGTGGAAAATTTATCATCACTGCATAAGAATATGAAGATTAAGTTTTGTCAATAAAAGAAGAAAAAAGAAGTTCTTTAGGTTCAAAAATATTTGAATTAATGGCATAGAATAGCTAAATGTTTTACTGGAAAAAGGAGAAATAAGAGGTTGAGAAGGACATATTCAACAAATGCAGGTGTGCAGCCATTATTTTAATAACAGGAGTAATTTTGTTTTCCAAAATTCAGAACATCTGGAAAACATTACTTTAAGCAGAGGAGATACAGATTAGTACTAATAATCTATATAGAATACATTCTGCCAAGAAAATGGCTAAAATRCCCTGAACAGGGGCAGGGGAAGTTTGCCAGGAGACTTTACCTAGTCTGATTTCTCAAGGATGCATCATGGAGTTGTTCAGTTTAATGCTGGTGTTTTAAGTTGGTGCATTTGTTAGAACTAATGTCAGAACTTGGCAACGTCTGGTAGTGTGAGAAGTTTGCAGGGAAGAAACTGGGTATTTTTCAGGAATAACCAGGTTATAACCTAGGTTATAATCATAGAAGTGAAGGTTAAAAAGTCAGTAATGTATAATAAGCAGAATTTATCCTTTATCATGGGTGCTCCTTGGTCAGAAATGATTAAGGAGGAGAAGGATCTGCCTCTAGTAGTTGCTCACAGAGAAATTAGGGGCTATTCCTGCAATGATGCCATTAAAATGGCAGAAGCATTTTTAGACAAGCCATTTCCATGAGAGCTAGCAATGCCAGTGAATATCTCACTGGTTCATCTGGAACATTGTGTGTCATTCAATGTGCATCTGCATTCATTTCAATGTGCATCTGCACATTGAAAAGAAAAAAGAATTAAAGAAGGAGATCAGAAAAGCAAGTAAAAAGTATATAATATTTTTGTGTGAATTAACTGAGAAACAAGTACGAAAGCATATTTAAAGTTAGGAAAAAAGGGACCACAAGAAAAATGTGTATAAATTATTGTCATGGAATTAAAAAATTAAGTTTAAAAATAATAAAATTTTGGTTTTAAATTATACCCCTATCAAAAGTTAAAGAACAATTAATTGTGTTAAGGTGAAGCTCTAAGAGTTTATAAATGGGTTGGAATTGGCAGCAGGTGCTTGGCCTAGATGGAAATTGTGGGTGTATCTATTGTTTTATTTGGAAGCAGAAATGCACTTTTTTAAAGTGGCCTCTGCAGCAKCCCTGTGGCTGTGCTTTGTCTCAGTAGAGCAGCCTCACTCTGCACTGTTTCCTTTCAGCTGAACTGGAAGGTGCAGTCTGGAACTGCGTTTGGTGCTGCACCTGCTGATGGCTTCTCAGCTGACAGAACCAGGCCAGAGCTGCTAGGAAGCAGAATCCTGGGAAGTGCATATGCTACAGATGTCAGGCTCTTAGCACAACTGTATCACTGTMTCTGTCTGCTACTGTTCCTGTAACTTGCCTGAAAAGGAAAATGATGAATTTATGATTCCATTTCTGTTGGATTTCTTACTCATAGTTCAGAAAGCCATAAAATCTATTGTAATTCCAAAGAAATTAATTTGGCATTTATATATATGATGTTAGTGGTTTACTGGTGTTTGAAAAGTAGAAGGACTGAAGTCTTTAATGCTTTCTAGGAAGACTCACCTTTATATATATTTATACACTCACCCTGCACATACAGATATATACACATTTACATGCACAGGATCTTGCAAAGCAGAGTCCTGCATTACACCATTATGCCAYGAAAAAACAGACCATCTCATTAACAGCTTCTTCTTTAACAGCTTATAGTGTTTATTGCATGCCAGTGTTAATTACAAGGACTTAGCCCTCATTTGCTACATTAAGAGAAAACAACCAATACAGTCTTGGACCCCAACTAGCTTATYGACTTCCTAATAATTTGCCTAATTGTAAGATAATTAGAGCAAAATATGACTGGCTATGGACACATGGTCCACAGAGATAATGAAAATCACCTTRCACATATGTATAGCATGAATGGTTGGTATTTGTGGGTGGTCACATAATCTGCACTTAAGAATCTCACTGTCTTAATATTCCAAGGTACACTCAGTAACTGTAAAGGAAGTGATTTATTTAGCTAGATAAGATATAAGGTTGCTAATGTTCAATAAGTATTTTACTGCTGATGCATGAGAATGCTGGGAGGCTGCAAAACGTGAGATGTCTGAGAGTGGCAGGTATATATGTCCAGTAAAACTTCACTCCTCCAAAATTTAATTGCCATGTGATGCCTTTTCAGCCATTTCTAGAAGAGGAGCACCGTGCAAGCATTCCCACTCCTGGTCATGCTGCTGATAGTGAGCTGGTACAACAGGCTTTARACAGGGCTACCCAGAGCAGAGGGGGACCAGCTGCAGGGTTCTGCTTTGGATCAATCCATTGCACAGCTTCTGTTCCTCCAACTCTCACGCTGGGCTTGCTTTCTGCAAATTCCTTGGGCTGACTGGCTCCCCAAACCAGGGATCCAGCCATCATCTTTGTTRCCATTGAATAAACAGCTGCTGCAAACTGAGGCCTTGCAGGATCATGCAGCTGARTACACAAGTGCTCTTGGTAGCCCAAAATGTTTCTTATCAGGTTTTATTCAATATGGGCGGACAAGTAAATCAAAGTACTTGAGCAGCTAGACAGTTTATCCCCTGCAATGTCTATAATTCCTTCTAAGAGGAGCCTTTTTGTTTCTGTCAACAATTGATTTTAAGCATTATTTCTGTCTCGAAGAGAAATTATCAGACTTCACGCTTCTTCTGGGAAGAAGTCAGTAACACAGGCAACCACAGATGACTTTTATTTTTAATAAAATTTTCCTGGCTCATTCAAGTACTGTTCAGTTTTGTTAGGGTTGTTGTTGTTGATGTTTTGACTTTTTTCAAATAATCAAGAGCCTGTAGCATTTAATTCCCTTGCTTTCAGCTCTGATGTGTTAAAAGTGCTCTGGGTTCGATGGAATATGGACAGTGTTGTGTTGTGCTATTTTTAGTTCTTCTGTTTCTACTTGGGCTATTTCACACTTTTCTGATGGGCAAATAATTTGCTGAGGATTGCTGAATATTGCAATGGTAACCCAAATATTTCCAGTATTGATTGTAGTGAAAGATATTTAGCTGTCAGAGGTCCCAGAGCTCATCTGAAACTCTGACAGACTTGGGGACTGTGGCTTGCACTGCAGCACCAAGGCACACTCTGTGTTCTTAACCAAGGTTGCTGGAGAGGGTCATCAACAGACTTCATAAAATCATGACTTTCTTTTCTCACCTTCAGGCAAGAGGGCAATTGGCTTTTCTCTGTTATTTGCAGGTGAGAGAGCCCTGTGATAAGGAGAGATTTTGTTGTGTAGGGGACCATTTAGAGTGGGTAGTCTGGCCACATGACAGGGTCAGCAGTGACTTTATTTTAGAGCTTCARTTCAGAGCCAGGTTACGCTCACAAGGGAAAGGGGATGAATGAGTCATTTGGAAYCCTGAAGAGCATTCTAGCAAGACACTGACTGAATGTAGAGTTCATTCATGCATCCTCTGTAACTCAGTCACAGCAGGGCTGGGAAATTTGAGTATTTAATAAATGCTTCTAGTATTTAAGGAATCGTTTACCTCTTTGTCAAATTAGCATTCTACACTCATGCACTGCATTTTGGTGCCTTAACAGCACTTTGGAGGCTTGTAAGTGCTTTGAATTGTTGATTTGGTAAGAACTGCATGTTTACTTCTCAGAATTACTCCTTGGTGTGGTAARCACTTATTACAACAAAATGAGAAAAGATCTTGTTTGTGGCTGAAGACAGTTTTCRTGACTGAAGCACACAGTCCAAATTTATCCCTTAGCTAGCTTTGACTCAGCCAAAGAATGACAGATGTGTCCTGTCTGGATTCCTCTTGGTGGCTCTTAACTCCAGGGTCTAATGTTTATCCTACCTGCATTCACAGTTGCTGAAGTATGTAGATGGATGTAGAGAAGAGCTGAAGATCTTAGGTTATGCTCTGTTTTCATCCTGAATACCAGATGAAGCCTCTTTTTCACAGCTTGTCATTGAACAAAGAAGCATCTGTCATAAAATCAGTAGTGGGAGGAATATTGCTCTGCCTYACCTCCTAGCAGTAGGGACATCTCCTTCCACAGTCCATCTTCCCCTTGTCTGTTTCAAAACCAGTATGAACCAGTTAATCACCTCTGAGACTAGTCTTSAGTGGCTTTAGAAGTTCCACATTACTTTATTTTTCCTTGACAGATTCCACTAAATCAGTTCAAATATACTAAATTCAGATTATCTAAAACTACACCTAAAAAGTGATATGTACCAATTTATGATTGTGCAGAAAATTTCTGAGAATAATTAAAACCMAACACGTTTCAAACTCTTCCCCAAGCACATTTTGTAACTGCTAAGATTTATTGAAATAGCAAGAAATAAATCTTTTCATACCATATCTATATTTCCAACACACTCTTCAAAAAATTTCCATACAACATAAARTAAAAATCTATCAATATAATGTCCATGTGAAACGGGCTAGAATTGTTACATATCCATTGTTCCTTGATAGCCTTCCCTCGAGCCTTTTCCCTGCACAAACATGCAAGAGGACAGCCCTTCAAGTGTAAATGGGAAAATTGCTGATTTCAGGCTTGTGTGTGCACCAAGCTGGTTGTGGAGAGATACATTAACCTCAGCTTGTGCATACAGAAAGGATGGATGTAATCTCTCCAGGTGTAAGGAGAACCTGGAGCAGCCAAGGGGAGTAAGGAAGGTAAAGCCTGGAAACAGGGGAAGAGTGTGAGCTAATTTATCTACTTACCTACGTATTTTTAAATATAGATATTATTTTAAAATATAGATTTACATTAAATGGCCTAGTGCTGGGAGGAGCCACAACCTGAATCACTGCTGAAGTAGCAAAAATCCAGAGGCATTTCCAATCTTCAAAGTTTCAGTGAGTCTATAACTTTATGGCATGGATGTACAGGATTTTTTCATCTGATCAACAAAGCAACTGAATGTGTCAATAAAGATGCTTTGGTCCATCTCAGTTAAGATTCTCAATAATAGGTTTCTGGTTTRCTGCTTGATATTCTTTCATCTGTTATATAAACAAGTAGTCAAAGCATAGCAAATTGTGACATCCTCCTTTAGAAAGATAAATAAGGATCAATCTTTTTTGACATTTTGCCTAATAAAAAAAGCTACAAACAAGGCAGAGAAAGAAAGCAAACAAAAATGTTTTCTAAAGAGAGAATAAGAAACAGGGAACAACTGTCTGGAAAGATATACGTTCCTCATGAAAAAAACCCCAACAAACAAAAAATAAAAGGCTGAAACTGACAGCTCTATTCGAAAGATATTGAAAATACTTATTTTCTTGTGACTTTCAACATATAATGTCCTAATTTTCACCCCCTCTGTTTAGTTGCCTGCTTTTAAAACCAAAAATCATCTCAGTGCCAGCATTATGTGTTAAAGCAGATGAATTAGCAAATGAAAATGAAAAGCTGATTATTAATCCCTTGAGAAAGAAATGCTAACTTTTTTCAGTTCCTACGGTTTGGTACATATCTTGATAAATGTATATTGAAATAGGATTAAAAATAACTTGTGAATATTAATTGATGTATTAAATTCCCATTCTAAAAAAAACTTTTAAAATTTGGGAGAAAATGGTTGTGTGATTTAACACTACCCTAGGTACTTTTGTGAATGCCTAACAGGAACTCATTTCATAAATCAGTTTGACCTTGCGAGAATTAAAATAATGTTGGTAATAATCTTTTATAAAAGRATTGCTGAGTAGATGTTGAAATTAATCTGTCTGCACAGTACTCCTCATTCTCCTGTTTTTCTCTGTTAATAYTCTCTCTCCTTTTGGTTGTGAATTCCTCATTTTCTCCATACTCTTAGGTCRTGTCCCAGTGATGAACTTATTTTCAAAAAGCTAAGTAATGCTATGCTGCATTATTAAAATGATCATCTTTTTGAGGTAATCACCTAATGTATTTAATCAGTAAAGGTACTGCATTGCATAATGGGAATTATGCAAACTAGTATTTCATGTGGCAAGCGCTGGAGCACAAGCACAGTTTTTTCTCACTTAAGKAAATGCATGGACATGCTCGAGGGCTTGCAAAACCTGACATTGTGTCATGGATCTTATCTTGGCTTGAATTCCTGCAGATGTTGGACAAGGTAGAGCATAGGAATCCACAGGCAGGTTCAATGGCTAGTMCTTTTGGAGCATAGTGARAATAACTCCCATTGYATCTAGTTRCCAAAGTTCCCATTGGAATTATTTAGTGCTGGAGACATTTAATTTATAATGGATCTTCTAATGCAGTAGGGTTTTCTGATTTTTTGTTGTACTTAATTAAAATTTTAATAAATAAATTAGAAAGGGATGAATTCTGAAGAACTTTTCACATCTTTTTTCATCAGTCTTTGTTATACTGAGATATTGCTTTTTTATTAAAAAAATAAAACAAAATTCAACCTCATCAAACTCCAAACTGGAAAGATATTTATGTCAATTTCCACTTTTAAAGTGAGAAAAGTATCTTTTGAGAAGTCCATGAAAATAAACCCCACCATACCATGAAAGATAGTGGCTTGATCTGTTATAAAAGACCTACCTAATTCTGAAAATGGCATACAATGCCATTGAATTTCGAGATGAAAAGTAAAACAATGATAAAAGAAAGTACTATTAACTCTAGATAAACATGCTGCCTCCTTAGAACCAGAATTTAATGCAAATTTGTCTTGATCTCCAAGTTACACTACAAATAAATTTGCCAAGTATGCTTTCTTTTCTTCAATGTTTCAAGTACAAGGTTAATATTTCAGCTAGACTTTTCAATAGAACATAGAGTAAGGACTATGTCATGGAATGGGAGGAAATAAAACTTCAGTTATTGAAAAATATAAAATCAGAAGTTTGTACAAGATCCTTTTCCTAAACTTTGTGCTGGGGCCATTCAATTTTGTATTGAGCCCTGAAGATGCACATTAGCCCTTTAGTAGTATGGAAAGACTGTGGAAAGATCCTAAGTTAATGCCATGCTTAAGCAAACAATGAACTTTGGAAATGTGAAGAATGTCATTGAATACATACTCATGAATATTTGGAAGGCACTTGCTTTCTTTTTGAACCATGTATCAGCCAAAACCCTATCACATGTGCTTGCATCTTCATTTTATGAAGTGTCTCAGCCTGGACCAGGAACCCCTGGAARAGGAAAGGAAACCTGTTTCTGTGCTTCCCCAGTCCATAAGTCCAGAGGTTTTAGAACAGTTAGTGTGATACATGATGAAAGAAACCAGTTTTGTATTGTCTTAATCCATTTTCTTAAGAAGCACGAATGACTTAAGAGAAAATGTGTAATTGTACTCAAAAAGGAATTCAAGCAAAATCCTRTGAGAGAAATATGTAGCAGGTTGAGCAAAAGAGGGAAGAGTGTAGAACGAGATTTCACACACAGTCTACATTTAAAACTGGCATTACTGAGATAAGGATGTCAAGATTATTTAAAAGAGAACCTTTTAAAGAGAAAATGATGCCTGACATCTATGAGTCTTTAAAAGGAACTGGACAACTAACTTCGCTTTCTGACTCAGAGAAATTCTTGCAGTTACGGAATGCTATGAAGCATTTTTCAAATATATTCTTTAGATGTCTGTCTCTCTGCTCTATTTTTTATTGGTATCTGTGTGGTAGTTGTAAGGTACTGTACAATATTTWAAAAATGTCTGGTCAACAGAAAATGGCATCTATTTCTACCAGAAGCATTTGAACTGAGAAGTTTCCAAACACCATTACTGTTCTAAGCAAATCAATAGAAGTATTTACTGTACAGTTTATAGGATCCTTTTGGCAGTGTTTTTAGCCACAGTATTGGGTTAAAATTTTTAAAAGCCCCCTGATTTCATTAATGTATTTGTAAACTCACAAATTAACTAATGACACCTTACAGCAGTGCAGCTATTTGCAAGATGTGGTCTCATGAGGTATTACTGGTGTGTGGTGAAAATGAGTTGATGATTTACCCTTTCTTCTTCACATTACACCCTAATGTGCTCCAGCCAAAACAGGTGGTGCTTTCTCTGGTTTGCTCTTACAGGTGTGATTGTGACTAAATTGAGGCAGTTAAATAGGGAGCAGCTCACAGAGGTTGTGCCCTGSCTAAATAGACCTGCCATGATAAATGGCACACAAGTGTGACTGCAGTCAGCCTTCAGCTARGAAGGCATCTGAAAGTCTGTTGGGTTGCCTGATCTCTCGCTCAAACTTAAGGCTGTTTTTTCTATTCAGCAGTTGTATTTTGGGACTATGCAGGAAAAGAAAATAYTCTTTAGTATTTGGCACCCATGGAGTTTTCCTTTCCCCAGCTGAGTTGAGAGCTTCAAGGATCAAACTGCTGTTTGTGCACAAGGTGTGCAGGAGATAGGGGAAGAACAAAAGTCCCTTTGTATAAACATTAGTCACAATTTCATGTTTTTCAAGTCCTCTGAAAGTTGAACCTGCYTCCCTGTCCAGTATTGCTCATTTGTTTTTGATTATGTCTAGTCTCTGTTGAGAATTTTCAATGATCTGAAGGCATGATTTTCTTCTTCCTATAAACTGTACTTTGTATGGTTGGAGGTRATGTGTTTTCATCACAGAAGAAAATTGCATTTTGATGTTTCAGCCAGTTAGCTGGGTTGTCTACTCATTTCCCTCTTAATGGGGACAAAAATGAACAGTCATTTATGGTTGTACCCTTGGGCTTCAGCAAATTCAGCAGTGAATTTTCCTTTATGTTTGAATAGCAGATAATTTTTTAATTCCACAGTTATCAGTGTCTCTATTATTGGGGGAAATCAGAATGAAAAATGAAAAGAAAATTATTGTCTCACAAATTGATGYTTTGATTAAGTTTGATACTTGTATTTGGTAATTGATACTTGTGCTTAAGCCAGAGAAAATCCTGGGAGGATGGGCTGAATAAGGTTCTGACTTGAGCTGCAGACAGAAATTGGCACATGCTTATACCCTGGTAAAAAAAGCATCTCACCCAGTGTGTCTTACCTGAAGACTGAATCCTATTTATAATGTCTGGCAACTCTGTATTTGGAAGACACAGAAAAATCCCATGAAGCTGAATTAATATTTAGCTATGTGTAAGTGGAATTTTCCTTTTCATCTCTGTACRTGTCTTCCTAAGCATAGCAGCAGTGGTCTTACTATTAAATGGACATAAAGTAGTTATTTACTTWTGCCTAGTTTGAAGAGGAACTGCCCTGTAGCTGATCCATCCCAGACAGGCCCTCTTCAAGTCTGGGATACACAGAAGTACTTGATCTTGTCTTCCTGTACTCAAACACAGGCTCAAGATGTTTTCTGTTGCTGCAGTGCTTTTTGTAGTGTTTGACAGTGAGAATGCTGGGTTAGCAACGTTGTTTTTCAGCGACTGGTGTTACTTCTCCTTGTTACACAGTTGGACAATAAAAGTACCATGACCTGGAGCTCCCCAGCGAGTTTGTGGCAACACCATCTTAAACTCTACTGGTTGCATTTGTGAGAATATTTTTACACATATTCCCTGTMTAATTGTAGCTTTTCTAAACTACCTCTTTAATTACAGATGAAATATCCTGGATGAAATCTTGTTTACAATAAAAGCATTTATGTTCTTGATTACAAAATAACCCAGCCAATTTCTATGAGACCTGAAAGCCTGGAGCTATAACTTAGTCTTAAACAACACTGTGTGATGGAGAAGGAAAAATATGAAAGAATTAGAGCTTCAAATTGCAGACTGACTTTAATGCTCTTTGGGGACAGCATCCAAAATTCTGTTYTCATGGTATGTTTTTCAGTAACTGCTTGGCACAGTATTTCTAGCATAAAATGCTGTTATGGATGGCTTTTGTAGGCTTGAGTCTTTRGAAAATTGCATCTGTAGGAGAATTGTGCTGTTTTACCTAGTCAAAACTAGGATGGAAAAAYGCCAATTTACAGTTTGGAGGTTGCTTTTTTTCTAATTTTAGAAAATTGCTTTTAACATTTTGTGCAAAATCCTTAAGCTTCCATGAAATCCATCAAGCAACACTGTCTGCCTCAGACCCTTCCTTTAAAGAAAGATGGTATTGTAATTGGTATTGATAGATGCTATTTCCATTCTTTCGCATTAAGCAAACATAAATCYATACCATCAAAAAGAAGGCAATTTATAAGTTGCTTAGATCAGGCTAAAACAGGCAATGGAAGAAGAAAATGTAATTTTCCAGCTTGTGTTTTCATTATTCATTTGGCATTTGTTGTTAATAAAACATTGCAATACAGAACAAGGTAATGCAACTCATAGAGTGCCTTATTATCAAGTATCCTCAAGGCACTTCAAAATAACTTCAAAAAGGAGACCAAAAGACAATAGCTCATCTGTATGAGAGGCTTAAAGCTTTTGTTTAAAATGTAATGAGTTGGGGGTCCCATCAACTTCAAAAGAATTTTGTTTGGGGTTATGCCTCTCCCTTTTTTTTTTTTTTTTTTTTTTTTTTTTTTTTTTTTTTTTTTGGTTGTGTTTGTTTTGTTTACTGAACTTCACAGGAGGAATAGTTGCAGGAACAGCAGGGGGGAAAAAGCTCTTATATCAGTGATCTGCTGGGCAGTCAAGCAGAGTCATGGAAAAAGGAGTTTAGTGGGAGTTCCATGACAGTGCACGTGGAAAGGAGGCCTAGGTTGTCACTTACTACATTGATTGTAGCCACTACATTCCAGAGCCGCCATAGGTGCTATATGATTTCATTAGAGGATGCAGTTTTAGGGAGTCACCAAATCCAGCAATTCTGATAGATGGAAGGTTAGTGCTCCAGGTCCAAGCACTGATGAGACTGAGCATGTAATCCCAACCAGGTACACACAGAAAGGTGTGAAACACACATTTACACAGCAGGCCACACAGATAAGCTAAGTATGCAGTTTTCATATGGAAATGAGCTGTCCCAACAGGCTCCTCCTGATCCCCATTCTCTGATCAGGATTAAGAGCTGTCCCTTTAGTTGTTGGCACCCCACACACAGGGTCCTCAGTCCAGCTTCTGGCACTTAGACCTCCATGTATGTGCTTGTACGTAGATTAGGGATTTCCCTCATCCAGGAAAACAGAGTTGAAGAAGACAGACCTGACTGTGCAGATCAGGTGCAGTGCATAGCCAAACAAACATGCTGACATGCTTGTAAGTAACATGCTATTAAGTAACTGCTCCCTTTCATCCTCTTATCATCATTTCCTGTACTTGTTCTGTATCAAGTGCTATCCCCAAATGGTCWTGCCTGCATCCCATGATGTGCCCCATTACCTCTCAGGTGCCCCAGACAGCCTCTCCCATAGACCTGTGGTGCTGGGCTTCCCAGCTGGACTGCTGGGACTGCTGGCTGTCCTGGGACAGCCCTGGGGGAGCAGGGGCTCATTCCTCTGGCTGTCCGGCGGGGATTTCTCCCCCTGCCAGGTACCTCATTGTATGGGCTGATGTTCCCCTGTGAAGGGCCTGGGTGGTGCCAGAGCAGGGTGATTTACAGGTTCCACACCTCCTGTTGTACCTCTGCTTCTTGTTCCTGCTGCTGATGGGCCGTTTCTCACACAGCCTAAAGCTAAGGAGCTTGTATTGTAGAGATTTAATGGTGCTGAATAGGCACACAAATRCGGAGGCAGGGGAGCAGGCCCAAGGTGCCACCCAAATCCATACATCTGTATTAGCTGTGCACAGTACAAAAGTGCAGTCCAAGCTGCTCAGCATGTTAGAGCTCCAGGAATAATGATGATGAGTCAGTCTGTGCTGCAACTGCTGTCATCACTGCAGSTCAGTTAAAATATACATAAGCCCCGTTTAAATCAGCTGCAATCAAAGTTGCTCACMATGATGGATAAACTCACAACTACTGAACTAATGCTGCTGGTGACCTTGAGTGCTGATGCCCCACTGACACAGCGAGGCTGCCAAAGTTTTCACTGAAGATGGTGCTGTTGTGTGGCATCTCCACCGTGTCAGCTGGGGATAACTTCACTGGCTAATGCATTCATTTAGCCACAAATGACACAAAGTGATTTGTGGGTTACCAAGGGCTTAGACCTCGTTTTTCATCRCTCAGGRAAGCTAATATAGAGGYTTTGGCAAACTAATATCACAGAAAGGAAACATCACTGGAATAATTTTAAACATATTTTTGTGGAGCAGAAAGCGTGGATAGATTTTCAACAGACTTAGGTCCAGATTGGCAGTGTAATAAATTCTTAACAGTTAGCCAAAGCACAATGGAGGATATAAACCACATTTTACTAGGCACAGGCATATTTAGTCAAAATACTGTTGACATGGGGATTGCAGTGTTTGAATAAATGAGATCAAAAGACTAAACACTTTCTGTTTTATTAATGCCTCAGAAGAAGACAGAARATTTTGCACCCCTTATGTCAATCTTAATTACTTTTCCTCCATTTTAGCCAGAATTTTAAGCTGGATCCTGCATGGGATGTCCAGCAGAAATCTAATGATAAATGTGGAGGCTGACACTGTCATATGGTTTGGACAGGGGTAARATGCCTAACTGCTCTCCTTGCTCCTTTTTAGCCAAAATTTCAAGTGCAAATAAAATCAACTGAGGGTACACAGCATAAGTGAAYGTAAAATGTACCAAGGAATTAGTCAGAATGCACAGACCAGAGAATTTTGCTAGTGCCTTTAGCTAAGAGCTTGTCAGAATTTTTTTTTGTTGCAAATTTTCAGCGGTCTGTTGTAAAAGAAACTCTCTTGGGTAATTTATAAAATTTGATACAATTTTTTTGACAATATACTTTCCATGAGTACAAAAAGAAGAGAGAAAATTTGAGGTCACTTTGGTGCATGTGCAAACTTAGTTTACTTCATTATGTTTTCCATGACCAGCAGACAACAGTGTGGATGAGACATGTCTGAAACTTAATGAAAAAGCTGCTTTGATTTGCTCTGGGACATAAGGGATTGAGCACATTTTGTCAGGTGAAGCCAAGGGATGAAAGTCAATATGACTCAGTTTTAGAGGAGTCATGGCTTTTCTGTCCTTCAATTTATCCACCTATAAAATGGAAATAATGGGGAATGGTAAAAACACAAGTTTGTGAAGATTTTAAGAGTGTTTATATAACAGTGTATAAAGTTTATTGGATTGAAAATGGCAAGGATTTCCATTATTGCAGAAATACTGCTAGTGGTGTTGCTTGGCAAGGAGTTTATTGGTATTTACCAGCATTGTGTTCCCATGGGAGGCCTGAAGGAAAGGGATCTTTTTCAAAGTCAGCCATAAACTGACCAGCTCAAAGCATGCTACTTAGTCCTGAGTTTATCTACCCATTTACTGGTGCCATCTTACATTAAATCTATTACCTTAAATCTTACATTCATTACATTAATGAATTTCAAAAGCATTTCTAAAAATAGGGGTGGAGCCTATTAAGAAATCTCTCAGAAGCCTTGATACTTATGATTGGTATCTCATCAGATGTGGCTTCATTACAAAACTTGTGATGTCCTTTTGTACTAAAAAGTCCCATATCACTGGCCTCAGACATTCAGCTTCCAAGGTTTTCTTTGGATCAGTATATTCAGACAGACCTCTTGTATGCTGATAATGAAGCTGAATTAGTAGAAGACAGTCACAAATTTTTGGTGAAGTTTTGTAAAGAATTACTTGGGAAATAACTGTTTATCTGGATTATGCAAGGCTGAAGCAGGCCAGTCATATGAATCAAAACARAATACTTTGATAAGGTAACATTATGAATCAGCTGTCACTTTTTTCATGAGATGGATGGGCAGTAGAGAAAGTGGAGAATGAGTYGTATTTATGAGGCATGTTGCAGGGCAATTTTGTCAAATTATGCAGGACTTGACATGTACTCAGAGACAACCTTAAAAATAAGAGAAAAAAATTCAGTTGTGAGCATTGCAGGTAATATTCCCAAACTCTAATTAAATCTTTGTKCTTCCCTATCAGAATTTTTCATGATGTCCCACTAAATGAGCCTCTTTGTAAGCCTTATTTTCAAGCTTCTTTTGCTAATTAAGGAATTTTCCAGTAAAGCCTGCTTTTATTTTGGCCAAGCTGAATGCAGGTCTTCTGGAGCCTGCAGGCTAGAAGGCACTGTTCCTAGATGAGAAAGAAGCCAAARTCTTGCACTGGCATGTTCAGATTCAGGTACAAAGTCATAATCTCAGTTGAGCAARAGGTAGTGGTTACWCYCYRAAACAAACAAAAAATACCTTGGAARGGACCAACTTGAGAACAGATGCTGTCTAATTGAGGATTTTAAAAAACTTTAGTGAAATTTATGTTATTTTAAATGTGTTTTCTTGTGAGGATGAGAGTGACTATTACATGGTGCTTAGTGACAAGACTGTTCAATATTTATATCTCAATCTGACATTTCCCAGACTGCTGGAAAGATGATCTATGTGAACATCTCTGTGCTCTCACCAGAAAAGAGCACAGAGCCTGTGGCCAGAAGTGGGGTGCTGGCTCCTAAAATTGCGAACCTCACAGGATTTGTCCTAGAACAAAGCTGCCATTGGGACTAGGACTCTGGCTGCCCTTGCAGCCCCAAACATCACCCCTGACCTGATCTTGAGACACTGGGGGGATGAGCACTGTGTCCCGTGGAAAAGGGCCACATTCTGCCACGTTCWCAATTTTAGGAGCCAGTATGCCCTTTGTGGCCACAGGCACATGGATGTGAACGGTGGCCCTTTTCCACTGSAAGCAATACTCATTCCCTCAGTGTCTGGGGTCAGGTCAGAGGTGGCATCTGGGGCTCCAAGAACAACCAGAATCTTAGTTTTTGGCAGCTCTGGTCTGGGAGAAATCCTGCGGCATTCACAGTTTTAGAGGGCAGCACCCCACTTTCAGCCATAGGTGCCTGCAGTGAAGTTGATAAAATTTTTAAGTTCTCTATTTCTTTTTAAAGCTTTGTGCTTTAAAAAGAAGAGAGAGTTTTCTATTGAGGAAAAAATAGAGCTTCTCAAAATGGTTGTGCTTTCTTTCAATATTCCTCTGTTAGCTACACTGAACTCTGTACCTAGATTGATGGAGGATTGGTGAATATTTTAGAATCCTTAAATAATTAATTYAGACCCTAACCTCACTCTGGTTTGGTTCCTATGTATTATCAGTCCCAGATCTTCAAACTTTATCAGTGCCCAGAAGGGCAAGAAATTGTCCCTGTCAGCTTCTTTCATTAATCCAGCCGGACCCTTCTCCTCTCACACCTTTCTGCTCTGTTCAGGTGAGGTTCACCTTTGAAGCCTTTGTTTCTGCAGTGCATTTTCAATTCTTTCAGGCCCTAAGGTTTGTGTATTGGAACACTCCAAACTGAAACCTTTACATTATTGCTTCACTGTAGGAGTGTTTTATATCTCACTGTGCCACGAGAAGAATTTAAAACCCTAGCTCAGCTTTAACTTTGTAGCATTATAGACATTCTACATATATGAAGTTWCTCAAATCCCCAAAGCACACTGTGAACTAAATTAGTGATTTGAAGTTCTCCCATTTAATGTTGAGTATCTTTAGAATTTTGAAGGTACCAGCTGAATGTACTCTGTAATAGCTTTTTGAGCCCAGTTCTTAATTTCTGCATATTATGAAGTTTTCACCACATTTTTATCAATTGCTCCTATTCTTTAGCTCAGCCATATAATAGAGTAATTGAAATAATTCACTAGCATGTAACCACTTTGCATTAAGAGATACTAATGATAACACTTCAGACTTATTAAGGAACCTTTTCTTTCCCTTCAAAGTCACAGGGCTGTACATATTAGATTCAAAGCCTGTTTCCAAGTGGGCAATTGTTCCACATTGGGTCCTTAAGTTGCAGAACTTAATATGAATAACTTTACATGCAATTTCTCAATATAACTTAATTTAAATGATTGTGTAATTCAGTGTAACTTCATAAAGATGACAATATAGCTGCTTCCCAATTACATAATAGTTACAGAGTAGTCAGTGTTACAGAGTAGTCAGTTTAAAATGTAATTGATTCTTAATTATTSTACCTCGGAAGAAAGGACACTGACTATAATTTCATTAGGGAGATGGAAATGACTCTGCAAAAGGAGAGAATCAGCCACATACATACATGCTTATTTTCTGTTTGCAAAGTACTGTTGATATATCTGCTTTTCCAGGYCAGGTTTGTAGAATGGTACTGCATTTTGAAGTTGCAGCACTATCCMTATCACCTTATCAGCAAAGGAGTTTCAGGGYTATTGCCTCATGTTTCTTTTTTGSTTTTTTRRKTTTTTTTGGATATGAACTGATTTGCTATCTCAGAGGCAAACTGAAGACAAAGCAGTATTGTTAAGCAAGTTATTTCAGGACAAGAACAATGTACAAATACAACAAATAAGCAGCCAGAGTTAAATCTCATCACATAAAAACTCACTCACCAAACAGAACTGGGCTATTCCTACTACAGTTAATCAACTAATTGTGCAAYCTTCTTGTCCCCTTTTCCAAGGGACCCTGCTCCCTTTGCCCTGAGGTCAGAGCACACAGAGSAGGGTGCCCAAGGACTCAGGTACAGCAGGGTGTTGAGATGGTTGGGCCACTGTATGAGTCACAGCTCTTGCATTATTTGGCTKTTGATGGAAGTGGAGAGTCAAGCACTGCACATCTGCCCTGCTTAGCAGCTTCCTGCAGAAGGGCAGTTTCCCCATAATCTTCACCACTGTTGTGGGAGCTTTTCATTCCATTGACAAGATAAAATGAGCCTTTTGCCCATGGGATACAATTATTCTCCATGGTGGAAGCTAGGTCAGTTTCTGAGGATACCTTCTACAATACTTAGAATAGCATAAACATATTTTCTCTGTTATTAGTCCACACTTACAGTGAACATGTGGCCACACTACACCTTTTGATGTGCCATAATTACTGTAATCAATAGGATTATTCARMTAGGKACACTGTTCAGATTACAGGACRTTTTTTCAAATGGAAAATTTAATTMTTCTGTGCAGTCAGGTTTCTGTCTTTCTCTTACTTCCACCACAGAAAATAATTCTAAAGGCCACCAGTGCAAGGTTAACAAAAGAGAGTTGTCAGGTGAAACACTTTTCCACGGAAAGGAAATACATTTAAACAATAAGTGAACATCCTCAAGGAGAAGTGGCCTTCACAGATGGTTGCCTAGTGATGAGATCATCCAGTGCAAGGYTGGCTGATTGGCAGCTCAGATCTGGAAGGCTGTAAAAAGCCAGGTTTTTTTTTTTCCAGTTCGGGACAGGGAGCTGTATAGGAATGTTTTCATTAGCTCAAAGTGAAAGAAACCTTCTGACTGGTATGGAATCCATTCCATCTACACACAGAACCTCCTGTAAGAACTCCCTGAAGCTGGCTGGGGCAGTAGTGGAGGGGGTCATTTTGCCTACAACACTGTCTTCATTTTTCTAGCTTTCCATTTACAAAGGTTTGGAGATTCCCTGCAAAATWTGTTTCAGGCTGTAGCTAACCCCTCACTGAAGCTTATGTATAAATCCTGCTTCTGCTGCTTAAACACATGATTTACAATCATCTCTCCACACACAAATGTGTGCATGAGAAAGATAGCAAGGTTAATTAGAAGGGAGAGATCGGAAGTGATTTTTACTGTGGTGGAGAAGGGCAGGTTGTGGAGTTGGAGGGCTTGTTGCAGAAGAAAGTGACTCTGTAATTAAGGTCTCATTGAGTTCACAYATACATTGTGATCCAAACAGGAAAAGCACAAACCCCCAAATAACCAGGTGAGTTGTGTTCAGAGAAAGGTATGTGTTTTTCAGAGGATGGGAATTTGGCTATTGTCCCAGCTYATAAAAYAACMTGGAAGGTCTTCTGCATCCACYGGTGGTCACTGCTCTGTTTGAATTACCAGGAGTGAAAATGCTTCTRTTTTCATTYGAAGGAGCTTCAAAGTCAAACACARAGAAGTTAAAYGATCTGCAAAATATTACATAATATTTTATTTTGGGTCGAACAAGATGTTTTAGATTGAACACAGGTAAAAYCTTGTTTGAAAAAAAACCCTATTTTRCCCCTMTATCTAAGCATACTTTTCATAGTARGGTCTACATCTATATTCTGATGATCTAGAATTACAGTTACTGTGATGTATTTAGCTTTGTAGAATCACWGAATRGTTTGGCTTGGAAGGGACTTTTATAGATCTAGTTCCACCCCCTTGCCATGGGCTGTGTTCATAGGAGARGTGTTCTGCTCTCTGATCATTGCTATAATCCTCTTCTGAACCCACTCTAACAAGTCCATGTCCTTCTKATGCTCCTAAGCCCCAGAGCTCAGTATATCACTGCAGGTGGTGTACCGAGAATCTTTGATAAAATACTTAAAGAACAAAGGTGCATCAGCCTTGTTTTGGAAGTATAGGTATTATGTGTTCCTGTGTTAGACCAGTCTGTGAAACCTGGCACTGACCCTGAATTCCAGTTAGAGAAATGCAAGCTGTTCAACCAATTTCACCTTTTTAGCTCATGTCTATTTCCTTTCTTTTCTTTGATGCCTTAGCACTTCAAAGGTACTACTGCTGGTAGTACCCCAAAAAGCTTTCACCCATTCAAAGCATAGCTTTACTTTTTTGCGTGTAAAAAAAACCACAGAATTAATAAAACTGACTTGCACAATGTCCATCAAATTGTTTTGGTTGTAAAAAACTTCATGAATTGTACTGGCAGRTTAAAAAAAAAAWGCCAACCAAAACCAAGCAACAAAATGAAAGCCTAAGATGGAGGGAAAATGGCTCCATTTGCCTAACTAGGACATAGAAATCTGATGCATTGTCACATGAGATATGACTTTATTTGCCCATGTGAAAGCTGGTGGAGTTGTCAACTCTGATTATCCAATGAAATTTCTGCTCAGTTCCTTACAGAAGCAGGCTGCAGTGCTGAACTTGCTTTCACCCGCAGTGACTTAGCTTGCCCTCTTTCCTGTCCCAGTTCAGTCTGCAGATGACTCTTGTTGCCTTCTCATCATGTCCTGAATCTTTTATCATGTTTTTGATTCCTGATGATGCTTTCTTCAAGATATCCTGAATCACTTCCAGACCTGATCTGACCTGTCTGTAGACACATGGTGATGGTATTAAGTAGAGTGCCTGACGTGTGKTTGCTCGTAACACTTATTTATTGCTGTTAGTTCACTGACATGTCTGAGGCTGGCAGAAGTTTTCCATGGAGCAGGCAAATCAGGCTGTCTCACCACAATCCTGCCAATAAACATCCCCTGCTAGCAGCTCTCAAAAGAGAGGTGACCCTCTAGAGAGAAATAAGCCAAGGGCTTATTTCTTACACAGAACATCCATGGATACAACAGGACTGTGGTGATTCTTGTTTATCATTCCTGTTGCATTAGAATCAGATCTGGAGAAAAAGGCTCTGTCTATCCTGAGCTATAAAGTGCTGTGACTTTGAAGGCCAGTATGTTTCCAAGTTGTTGTCTAAACATACAATACAAGGGCAATCGTTWTTGTAGTCTCAGGTTTCTTATTTAATTTTTCTGGCAGTCTAGTTAAGGCAGCTGTTGGACAGCAGTGTGCTGAGTTAGGCTTTTTGCCACACTGCCTGATATCCCTGAGTGGCAGAGAGTACCACATTAGGCAGAAAATGGGTTAGAACAACTCRGGGAGGGGACTGTCCCTGGACAGGTATCAAACCCACCATTACTGCAATTAGAAYTAACTGTGGCTGTTTTTGTTGGCAAAATATACAGCAGATGAGAACTGTGGTAGATCTCCTGCCTGTGTTGCTGGTGTCACCCCAAGGGCAGTGCTCCCATGTTATATCTGTGCTGTGAGGACAGGTGGAGAAGGGATTCTATGTCTTGTTCTGTCATGTTAACATATAARCTGTCAGTTGTCAGACAAACTGAAGGAATGAATGTCCTTTCATCCCAGAAACCTTGAGAAGGTATAAATGGTATAAAATCTTGCCTTGATCAGAAGAGTCTTTCTTTTTCAAGCACATATTCAAGAGCATTCCTTTCATTTGGGAGTGGTGTGTTCATTTTTGGGTTGGTGTCCAGACCACTTTAAAAAATTTCATCCTTTATTTTGTATTTTTATGCAATTTATTGCCTATCAAAACATTTTTTTCATTCATTTAAAACACGGGATAAAAATCTGAACGTAAAATGAAGGAAGTCATACTTGGTACTGTTACTTTATTTTCTGGTTCAAGTGTTTATGARTCACTCATAAGAATTTATCCAGGACATAATCAGTGCAGTGCAGATATCTGTCACAACCTTTCAGGTTCAATAATTTTTTACAGCTGCTTTGCACTCATGGTCACATATGTCAGTGCTTGTCTACCCCATACACTGTACCAAATGAGCACATAGGCAAACAAATCAATATTTGGGCATTAAAATGCAGAACTGATTTTACTTGAAAATTGTTCATATATTTCAGGCCTGTGTTTTTGTTGTTTTTTTTTAAAGAACGCTCCTCAAACACATTGTGTAGTGGGGAACTTGTATACACTAAAGGAGTAATGAGCTTTTCTTGCTCACTGCTTGCTGCTGCAGAACCCCAGTTCCCACCTGCCTGCAGCTAAAAGCCACCTGCAAAAGCCCTCACATCTGATGTGCACGTGGAGCTACATTAAATGTGTGTCAGCTCCAGCATAAGGTGCAGGGCAGCCAGCAAGTGGTTTTAAACATTTTTACCTTCACCCCTTTAGCAGKTGAGACTGGGAGGGTTTTGTGAGCTCTCAGGACAGGCAGAGAATGGTCTCACTGCAAGGCAGATCTCCCAAGCACAGAGAGAGGGAGCCACTGGAAATGAATCAGTGGTCTGAGAGCCCAAGCAGTTCATAGCTCATCCTTCAGCTGCCAGCTGGGGAAAGGGTGAACAGAGAAGGAGCACTGTGCAATGGGAAGTTTTACATTTGAGGATTTTACTTGTTTCTCCTAAGTCATTGTTGTGTTTAACTCCAGCTGGCAACTAAGTGCTACCCACCTTCTGCTTGAATACTTTCCCCTCACTGCTAGGGAGAAGAATTGGAAAAGAATGCAGACAAGGGCAGTTCAGAAGAAAATCTTGGAGTTGCAYTGTTTTTTGCTCTGTTCTGTTGTGGATGCTTTTTCTTTTCTTCTTTTAAACATATTTTAGTGGGAGAAATTCAAATACAACAGAAAGTCTGTAAGAGCAAGTAGTGTAGCAGGGGCTGTAACTTCTGATGATATTTGTGTAAGTTTAACTAATTCAGCTGTAGCATACTGTACATATCAGTAAGATAAGCAGGAACTTTACTTCACCATCACAAGCTGCCAATTCTGCCTGTCATGTAATTCACAGTCTTTATGTGCTTTATCTCAATTAAGTTCCATCTCTAGAGCACATTGCTCTGTTGCATATTACTGCTCTGCTAATGAAGCAATGGCTATATGGCATTTCTTTCCAGCAAACACAGAATAAGCAGAAGTCAAACATTCCCTTGACAAATTGTGTGAGCACGGCTCTCATTTCTACCCAGGAAAAAAATCTGTTTAGCTAAGTGGAGAATATCTAAGTTACTGTGTATCTCAGCTCTGAGACTATTGCTTGGCTGCTTTGCTGCTGCAATTATTCCAAATTCCAAAGGAATAGAGGAGTTCTTCTAGAAACCATGAGATACCAAGAGGTGTTGGGATGGCACCCAACAGAACAGCTCATCCCAGACCCTATGAAGATCCAGGGAGAGGCTCCTGCAGGTGGTGCAGCCATTGCCCAGGGCAAGAGGGTGAGGAGAATGGTGATCTGCAGGTAGCACACACACTGGCAATTGGACGTGGAGCTCAGCTTTTGTTGGGAGAAAGGTGACAGCATTAGAAACAAAGTTTCTRATGGACTTCTCCTTTTGCTGTTCTGTGCTTCCAGCTCCTGATGCAAGTCTGTATTGTTCTCCTTCACTCTTTCAATGGTGCTCAATGCTGACAAGCTAATACTTGGCTCAACACCAGCAAGTAATTTCCTGGTAATTAATTTGTTTTCTCTACACCTGACCTGAATTTCTTTCAGGTAATTTGCAGGTTGGGTAACCCATCAGAATCAAACAATTTTAGGGGATACCCAGGAGTGCAATGAGTAATGGTTATTTTGAGTCTGTCTTCCCTCAGACTCTTTCTCGCTCTCTCTCAGCATTAGGGTTTCATTGCTATTAGAGCACTTTGCATATAATTACCAACAGCTTTAGGTTATAATTATATTGTCATTTAGTATATTTGCAATGGGGAAAGAATGAACAAAGCAGTGAATTAAACATGCAATGACTGTTGATGTTTTGTGCATTTTGCTTTCTTAACAACTTCATTAATATTTTGCAATGTTTATGAGRATCTACCTGGAAAAACAGCCAATGCATATGTTTAAATGTGTCRCAACTCCAGGAACTAAACAGGATGAGCAGATACCCTTTAGAATTTAGAGTTTTTAACATGGACTTTAAAAATTACTGCAATCATTTGCATATTTATTGCACATGACATTTTCAAAAGACAGCAGCAGTGGGCTAATGCTGCAATAAGTGGTAGAACTCCTGTTGACCTGAGTAAGAGCAGATRTAAATAGGTACCATTCACTCAAGAAAATACCACAAAGTGGTCAMTGTTTGTAAAATGGTTCAAAAGTTAAACCCTATCGAGTCTCTGCCTTTGTCCYTGAGGTAAAAGCCAAACACACTCTCTGTTCAGTATTTTCTCTGCASACTAACATGCAATATAGTTAAACAARTACATTTTGCCACCATGTGCGTGGAACAATCTAACAATTGTCTCTGGGAAAGCTATAATGGCTCCAGTTTACAAACAAACACGAGTCCAGTCATCATATATGCCTGATAATATTGCATAAATGTGTGTATCTGACCYAAAAGTGTACTCAGTTGTACGTGGATTTGCTTTATTAATTAATCATGCCACAGTACGAGGCTTATCTGTTTCCCTGTCTCTGGACTCTAGCTAAAGAATACTGGCAGCAAGATATTATTGAATATATCAGATAGGATTGTAAGACATAAAATACATCAGAGCCATTGAAATCATCTGCTGTAAACTCTCAGTGCCATATAAGCTTGGTTAAAACACACTTTTCCTGACTAAATTAATTGAGCTTGTAGTTATCTTTAAASATGATTGGTAATTAGTMAAATAACTGCTGCTTGTAACATATWTCAAGTCAGTATGAGAGATTGGAATTTGACAACATGGATGAAGATGTTTCTGAAGATTGATCTTTCTAGCGATTTAATTTCTAGATAGCATCTCTGCATAGTGCAAACAGGGAATTTGCAAGCGAAATATGCATGTTGGTTTGTGAGCAAAAGACAATTCATAGAGAAGTAGAATTTATTTAGTTTAGAGGATTTGCTTAGTTTAGAGTTTTAGTTTAGAAACAACTAAATCAAGTAAGATTAATTGGTGATTGAGGGTATTTACAATTTCTTAGCATCTACATCTATTTAGTAATAAATGCTTTATAATGTAACCCTTCATATCTTTGCCTAGTGCAGGAGAAGTTGTGAAGGTAACAGTAGTCAAACAAATGGAAACACTGACTGATGTTTCTTAAATATTATAATAATGACTTTATTCTCAAATGTTTCATATGAATACAAGAATATTAAAAAAAAAAGACATTATATCTTCTGTCTTTTCCTGTCCAGCTGGAGGAACTAGGAGCTGACATTAGTATGGCTAAGTAGGAATCATAGTATTTTGTTTTATTTAGAAGCTCTCCTGGCAAAAAGAATATTTTTCATCCAAAAGATGGAATAAGAGCATCTTTGAATTGGAAAGCCAAGCTGTCCACCATTAGAAAATGCCACAATTAAGTTTGCAAGCATGTACCTCAAAATCATTCCACCAAGTCCTTCACTGCCTAGGATTTCTCAGTGGCACAGGGATATTTTTTAAAAAGGACAAAGCATTTGCTCCCACTTCTGAGAACTGCTGAAACAGTAAAAACCAAAGAAGTGTCCTGCAAATGATAGGTCAKGTCAGTGAATTGAAATGTGTCAAAATTCTATGTGCAAATGAAATACTGTAGTAAGAGAATCTCACTCATTTTGTCATGCTTAACTGTCTTATAGGATCTTGCCCAGGCACTTCAGCCTAAATGACAACTTACATWTCTAAAATTATATAGCCATCAGGAAGATTACTAGTCCCTAGGTGGCAAACATCCTGCATAAGCACTGGCAAATGCCAGCCTGCTAAGTGCTGGACCTGATGCCATAACCCTGGCAGTATCTCCAGTGCTGAGACTGCTTTGTGAATCTTTTCTGGGAAACTTGAGGAAGTTAGATTTTCTGTGTGATTGAAATGCCTGTGAAGATAATGATAATGAGTAATGTAATGTATTGCTTGGAATAATATCAGAGTGTGATGGTCTGCAATTCAAAACTTTCTGCCCAAATTTGAAAGCTGCCTCTAGGTGTGAGTCTGAATACAAAATAAGCACCCAGAGCAAGGCTGAAAAATGGACCCATCAGTTGCTTCTCTTGACAACCGTGTTATAAAATTCCTCACACTTTTCCCTCTTCCTAGATCAATGAATACGAGGTATTTTAAAAAAGTTATTATTAGTTTCAAGATCACTGTTACTAATTAGTTAATCACAGCTTTGTTGGCTGGGATTTTTGGTTTTTTAACAGAAAAGGGGAGATTAGAAAAGTCACTTATGATCACTTTTTACCAGGTAAGAGGCAAATGTTATGTTTTCATTTTTCAAATTTTATGTACAAGGCACAAAATTCATTTAGAGCAGCAATATTCTGYCAGCATGGTCCCTTAGTAAACAAGCCTTCAGAAAAACTGTGATAAATAAAGTATCTGATAGATAAATGAATGCCATGAAAGCTAATGCTCTGCTTAATGGATGCACAACTTCACCAGCATCCATTAATTTGTATATGAATAACCTGTAAGTATAGGTGGTCCTTGTGAAAATTATACTTCAGCTAAGCATGACATGAAGAGCACACAATGAAACAGCCTCCTTGAGGATACCGTAATGGTGAACAACAGGACAGATAATCATGAAGGATTATCTTACTGGCTCATAAATCCACATCAATTCTGACAAGGTTCAGCTCTGGGGATGACGAACCTCCTCTTTCTCTTGTGATGCTGACTCGAAGATACCAGGCTAATGATCTTACTCCATTAAGGTTTTTCAAGTGCCATCATTTGATGGTGTCTCATTTGAATGTTTATGTTCATCTTTTTTCCACTTACGAGGTGACTTTTTGGGCCTTGGTACATCTGACAAAAGCAGTTCTGCAAACTCCTTTCCCAGTGAGAAATTTGAATCCATAAACTTACTATTGCTTCTAGCATATTCTAGCTAGTCAATAAGCAGTCATTCCATTCTCTTCAGAGGCAAAAGCTGGGTGCTTAGTTTGGAATAATAAAAATACAGTAACAAATCAAAATGGAACCCCAAATGTTACGGACATGCCAGAGAGATGGTCAATATTTTTATTAATTTATCTAACTGATGACTTTTTACATTGATAGGGTTAAAAATGAGGCTTCTAAAAGTTGTCTTTCTTGTGCTTTCTTCTTGATGGATTTTTAACAGAAGATTTGTCTAATGAGCAGATCATTACAAAAAGTTTCAGAAGGGATTTTCAGAGTTTCCTATGTATAAAATCTATATATCTGATCATTCTGTATCCTCTTACCCTGCATTTTATCACTTATTCTGTTGCTGCCCTTCATTTTCACACTGGTGAATTTCATTTGACCTTGTGCTGCCAAGCTGCCTGCCTTTGATGGGCCTTTCAGCAGTACCTCCCTGACATCTCTTTTGCCTAATCAAAACAATTTGAATGTGTATGTATTGTAGTTTGTAACCTACACTAATCTGCTGATCAACAGGTTACCAGCAGTGAGGTTTTCTGTAGTCCTTTTTCTTCTAAACTGGCTTGAGGTTTGAAGCTGTGTGTAGGCAAATACAGACATAGATAAATAATGTCTAACCAGTGTTAGGCACATACTGTATTACTGCCTACTGTCAGTCAGTGGATATTTGTGACTGATCCAGTGGGTAAAAGCTTTGCTAATGTAGCTAAGTGCCTACKTTCTAGAAACAAATCAATATGACATTACAGACCTAATTTTTCCCCYCAGTTTTACCTGCCTCATCTCTTTACCTTGCCTGCTTCTATTATCTCTATATTAATATAAGGTCTCAGGAATAAAACTGAGTTATCAATGAGTGCTAATGTCCTGTGTTTAAAAAAAATCATATGAATCACAGAATTATGTGAATGTTTGATCAAGAATTAAACCCTGAATGATTGTGCAGATTTGGCTAGGGGATGTTGAATTTTCTTCTTAGTAGCTAATACGGGTTGTGTTTTGGATTTGTGCTGTAAASAGTGCTGGGTACAGAGATGTTTTTGTTGTTGCTGAGTAAAGCCTTTCTTTCTCCTCAGCCCACCTCAGCCCACCAGTGAGCAGGCTGGGGGTGCACAAGAAGCTGGRAGGGGACACAGCAAGGACAGCTGGCCCCAGCTGACCAAAGGGAAATCCCAGACCATATGGCATCATGCTCAGCATATAAAAAATGGGGGAAGAAGGAGGAATGGAGGAAAGCTTAGGGTTATGGTTTTTGTCTTCCCAAGTCACCCTTAGGGGTGATGGGGTGCTGCTTTCTTGCAGATGGCTGAAAGTGTTGAATGAATTCCTTGTTTTGCTTTTCTTGCCCATGCAGCTTGTGCTTTACCTGTAAAACTACCTCAAGCCATATTTTTTTTCATTTTTACTTTTCTGATCCTCTCCCTCATTCCAATGTGAGGGGACTGAACAAGAACCTGTGTGAGGCTTAGTTGCTAGCAGGAGTTAAATCATGACAATGATCTTAGTGGCATCTGTGTGCTTTTATTTATTTACATACTATTAAAAAGAATATTAGAAAAGAAAAAGTTTTCTGTTGTCTTTAAAGATTGTAACAGGACAGCCTATGAATTTTAAAATCTTTATTAATTATGCAAACAGTGGCTTCTTCTTCAGTGTGAGAATTGGTTGAAACTGGTCAGTGAATTAGTAGTGGGGATTTGACCCTGTATTTTTACTGCTACCAAGACTCTACAGTGTAAAGAAGCACATGCAAGTTGATTCCCATAAAACYTTTTTTGTTTATACAAGTGAAAAGTATGATTGAAAAGAACTTGCTTACTCATTCCACAAACTGTCTTCTTTCAGTTTTCCTTTTGTTTGTACGACAATTTTCTGGAGAGGGGAAGAGCCTACACATTGCCAAGTTAAGACTATTTGTGAAAAAGTCTTGGACCAGTGTGGCTTCAAAACCTTGCTAAAGGTTCCTGGTCTGGGACCAGGAAATCCTGAACAAAATCCTGTTCTGGGATTTTGACAAATYGACAGCTAAACAAGGGCACATTGCTTCCCCTGTCCATTCATTGCTTAGTTTTGCCTACAGAAAGATGAAATGAGGTAAGGAAGAGTTTAGAAAGCTTACCATTACAGCACAACTCCTTTTCTTTTGCATTTGCATGCAAATTGATCTAGAAATCCATCAGCTGACTCTGTTAATGAGGTCAAGAAAAACATGCAGAGTTAATCAAAGGCAGATACAGTTTTTATTGGTTAACTGTCTCCAGGGATGGAAACTCAGCGCCACAATTTTTCTTCTGTACTTTGCAGAAACACCTTGCCATAAGTGCTAAAGGAATTTAATTTCATTGAAGAGCTGCCTTTCTTTTCCCTTTTGCACAAAAGTTACCCATGCATGTCAGTCTTGTCATTTTAATTGAACTTACAGGCATGACTGGCATGTGGCGGAATTTAATCTGTCAGTATAACAATAATAAATTATTGCAGTGGGTTTGATAAAGGAACCTGGGACTTTGCAGAATATAGTACGGAATTGGGGGTTGGAAGGAAGTTTCATACAGTTTTTCCTGACACTCAACTTCTCTATTTTATCCATTGCATGTCATTTTTCTGTATGTTGTTGCCTAATTATTTCTGACACTATGCCCATCATATTCTGTATTGCAGYTATTAGTCAAATAGTACAATCTTTTCCAGTCTGCCATTCAGACAGGATAATGTTTCTAGCTACTTTTACAGCCCCTCTTTATATTTCAACAATTTTTCTTGTACTTTGAAGTGATTTGTAGAAATAAGATTTATCTTGCTGAATTAATGAAGCATATTAGGGAGCAAATTAATTTTAGTTTTGAATCTGAAAGATTAAATGGCATTGGTAGTTGTGACCATGTGGCCTGAGTAAAAATATCATGGGAAATTCTTGGGTTCATAAGTATTCTAAATAATTTCCTGCTGTGGTGCATGGATTTGTAAGAAGTGTATCTGTAGAGGCCTCCCAGCTTTAAGTAAAAGCCAGAGGAAAATAGYAGGGTGCTCATTTAAGCCCTTGTGTAACTGAAATTGGTACCATGAGTTTAGGRTAGGTGAGATGGAATTACACAATGAAAGGCCTTGCAATTGAGCAGATAATGCCTGATGTTTTGGAGAAGAAAGAGTTGGGAGTACCTGGAAAAATGACACTGTTTAACAACTGCTGGCTACCGAGGTAGCTTTATATTTTAAGGGCTGAGAACCCTGTCTTGGTCCCAAATTGTGATAATAGGACATGGCAACTATTTTTTTCAAAAGCATGTGTATACCTCTTCTGAAAATTGAGTGTCAAAAATAACCTAAAAATGACTACTTCTAGATAGAAAAAGCATGTGGGTTTCACTAACAACTGTCAGAACATTTTGAAGCCTAAAGAGAGGTTTCCACACTTGTTGAAACAACTGAAGCTCTTAGCTACCCCTTTGCTTCATGCCAGGAGTGAGGTGAAACAGCACCAAAAAGCAAAGACACCTGAGAAGTCTGGCTGTGTGTGCTATTATCTGCTGTGTGTGTCCAGAGCAAATCTATTGCACAGCAAGAAGTCCCTGAGAAAATCCCAGCATCCCTACTCATGGCACTTTTCAGTAGGGCCAGTGGATGGGATGAGGATCCTGGATTTTGCCTCAACAGTTCATTTTCTGTTGTACAAACAGGTATGAAATGGACTCAGCCTCAGCAGGGACCAGACGAACAGCTTGTCCTCCCCAAGGTAAATGGTCTTACTGCTTGAATACTGTGTCRTGCTTCTTGATTACTGCCATGAATTTTGTTCTGGAGTATTATTTCGATATTTCAGGGAGTAAATGACTTCACAAGGGGCTTCTCAAACGGTAGAGGTATCACCAAGAATGCACAGGGACACCAGTTTGAACAAGTGAGCTGCTGAGATTACCCTGAGTTAATAGGCAAGGGAAGGTTTTGGAGACTAGCAAAATATGAAGAATGATAGATAGTGGGATTATGTAGATTAAAGTAACAATCAAGATAGACATTGGACAGGGAGGACTGYTTCTCTGCTGAGGAGAGCAATAGTGCAGTAGCCAAGACACAMACTCAGAAGTTCTCAGGAAATAGTTTTCTCTGCATGCATGTGTAAGAAAGACACAACTACAGCAGTATTGCTCTGCAAGAATGTGAAAACTTTGGATTTTCAGATTTAGGAAAAGCTCCAAACCCAAAATGACATTTGGTACAAGTGTGACAGTAATAGGCATAGTGATGTTTTRTACTCTGATGGAAGGGATAAATGTAACTCTTGAAAGGCAGAACAGTATTTCTGTTTTAGCCATACTGAGCCTAAGCTAACAGCTGCACCACTGCCAGAGATGTCAAAAAGACTGACTATGATTTTAGTTTAGATGGAGAGAGAAAATTTTGGAATAGCAAAATAGATCCATGAATTGTCAGAAAAGAGAAGGTACTTAAATTTATGTGCTTCATGAGAAGAAATTGCTATTTTTAAGATCTGTCATAATAATTAAACAAATTTTGAAAATGCTATATTTTAAACCTAGATTAGGTAATGAAATATTATTTAAGGTGTCTGTAGATATTAGGAAAATAATAGGAAAGGCTGTGTTTTCCTCTCACAGAGTTGTAAAGCAAAAGTAGTTCCTCTTTATCACTAACCTTGGTGCCAATTTGATTTAAGTACAAAACAATCAGTCCCTCAGAGTTCTAACAGGTATATATTTGAGTGCTACACATGCAAAGGTAAGGGGTTTGTTTCATATCTCATAATTAGAAACTAAAGCCTTTGATAATGTGGTAAGTGGCCCAAATGGGGGTTGCAAGTAATCATGTCTAACTAATTATCTACTGTAAAATCAAAAAACACAAGAGGAACAGACACCTGCATAATGCAAGTCTTTGGAACAGATGTGCCCTTATTAATAGACATGAATTGCCTATTAAAACTCTGGTGACAAAGAATGTTTTTCTACTTTATGAAGGATACCCTGCCTAACCTTTGGTTTCTATGCAATTATAAACACAAAAAACTGCACAAGTAGTGTGGCTTCCCTCTTTTCCCCATTATGCTACAACATGATCTCTTAGCCCCCCAAGGTTTTCAAGGTACTGTACTTCCTACCCAGTTGTCTTTTGCTTATTTTGAGGACTATGTATTGTCTGAGGACATGAAAAGAAATAGCATTTAGTGAGGATATTTTTGCTAGTAAAGAAATTCAGTATTCAAAGTCCATTGCAAACATCTGACAGATGTGTTGTGTGGATGATTATGGATGTAACAATGTAGTGTGAGGGTTTTCTTAAAAATACCAAATAACAGTTGCMGAACTGTATAATAATAATTAAAAAAAAAAACAACAAAACTGGTCTACATAAAAATATACTACAGGGAGCAGAAARCTCATACATTTATTCATTAGTATAATGTTTTAGATATTAGTAACTGYTTCCTGGCCCTAAAAGATTTCACTGGAGATGAGCTTGAATTTCATTCTCTATAGGTGCAGGTATACATATAACATGATACATGTGGCTTATCCTATAGATTTCAATGATATTATTTACATGCTTAAGATTTGTTGCAAGAATATGCATTTATGAAATAGAGTATTTTATTATTAGAGATATTGCCCAGTAAATTGCCAGATACATGCAGCTAAAATTAACCAGAACTGAAAATGAATTAATTCATTGATGTTAGTGGTCATGAACTAATCTGATTTGAAATATCATTCAGAGAATTAATTTAAAATTTCAAAGATTAAAATAATTTTTTTGAAGAGTGTCCAAAATGGGGGACATTAACACAAGAACCTGGTATCAGTGGTCACTCTTTTTTTGTTGGGTTTTCTTGTTTTGGTTGGTTGGTTTTTGCATTTGATTTTTTTTTTGTGGTATCCATGCAGCAAAACTAAGATGATTATGCAAAAGCAGCAAAACACTGCCATTCAGGCTGCCTAATTCTTCACCCTTAGACTTTTTTCCTTTTARTATTTTCTAGAAATATATACTTTGAGAGAGAGACAATATTTTATTCTCCCAATTTTTGTATTTGAGAGTAAAAACCAGGGGTGTCAGAGAGAAGTTGAAATCTGAAATGAAAGTTATCCTTTTCCACCACTGTGCAGGTGAGAGAAAAATCCTTAAAGCAAATGTAGTAGTGGGGTATTTGCATCTGTGGTCTCTTTTGGATTMAGCTCTACTGAGCTGAAGAATTAAATGAAGAATTTCAATATTCTTTTTTTTTTTTTTACAATCCACTGCGGGGAACTGATTAACTCCTGCAAACCACACACAATGTTCAGTGTACCTGGGCTGCAAATGTGGGTGATGATTTTGGGTGGGTGCTTCCCAGCAGAGGACTGACTATGCTGCTCCTCAACCCTCTGTTAGCTCATAGCTTCATAGGTTTTACCTATCCTTTCCCTGTTCTTAAACATTGTGTGAAAGCTTCTAAATTTCAGTAATGCAAACCCATTGCAAAGTGTCCTGTTTAAAAAGTATTTTACTTTTTTCCTCTCTAAACTTTAGAGCAAGCTGATTTCAGCTGCAAGATACAATGATCAGTTTGGAATACATAAATGGAAAATGTTGGCCACAGATGTATCCATTCAGGGTAAAACAGAAGCCTTCCTTTTGGAATGACGTGTTATGACTTTCTAAATTATATTTGACAGCATCAGGGCACTACAGTGAAGCCAAAAGACAGCTGAGGTTTAGACAGTTTCCACGTCTAAAATATCTTTTTTTGGTGAGTAAAGATTAGCTTAAAAGGTCAAACTGAATATCATGTACTGTWGTAAGTGTAGAAGGACRTAAAAAATATAATCATAGAGAAAARGAGCATGTGTATATTCATTCAGTGAGAACAAATATATTCAAATATATACAGGAAATCTACTCCATCCATCTAAGTCTCAGACCAGAAGTACTCACCATTAAAAAGTCAGCAGTTGTTAATGTTTATCACACAGTGGGAATGAAATTACCTCAGCTTTTTTTTTTTTTTTCTACATTTAGGATAAGAGATATTCAATAACAACTGGGTGTGAGAGTTTTTTTGCTGTGGTTCTTTTTTGATTTTGTTTTTCTGTTTTTTGGTTTTTTTTTTAATGGATTCATGGACTCAGCAGCTCTCACAAATTGCTGCAGCTACTTTGGGATTTTAAAGTCCAGTAGTGCTGAGTTTTGTCTATGTGAAGCTAATGTGATAGCCATTGCTTAGGGATCAGAGATTCCTCCCCTTCTTACTGTTCATCCTAATAGCAGCTCTGCTGCTGACTAACTTCACATTTGACATCTTTTAGGCCTGGATTCATTGTTCCACATAAGGCACCTACTGATTTTTGAGATTCCCTACTGTATCAGTAACAATCAGATGGAGCTGACAGATAAAGAAATAGGACCTGCAGGAGCCGTGTGTTTTCTGAAGAGGCAGCCAGGACCCAAGTGACATATCTTACACCAACACTAGCGGCACTTTGGTGTCTGCTTGTGTGAGTGCCAACTGAGCACTCAGAATCGGGGGTTTTTTGTGTGTTAGTGGGCTGTAGCTAAGTCTCTGCCTGCTTTCTTTGCCTCCCTTCTCCCTGCTTTTGTTCGGGTGTAGTGGTTTCACGTTTGCCTGTTTCTGTTGGCCACATTTAGTGTAGTTTTCCGAGTATATCCCAGAACCTGCTTCCCCGCCGGCCCATCAGGGAGGAGCGGCGGGGCCTGGCAGGCCCGGCCCTCCCCAGGGAGGGGCCGCAGGGGCCGGGTGTTACCTGCTCCTCCGGCTGGGGGGAAAAAGGGGAAACCTCAGACACGGTTCTATGTGGATTCACAAAGTCATACTCTGCTTCCTCAGTGGTTAAACAATGTGTCAGTRTGTAAAATTGGCTCCTGATAGGTCCTGTCCTTTCCAAAACAATTCCAAGGTCCTTACAGGGAACTGKTTCCTCTTTAACGAAAAACCAAGCTGTGTTAACCCATGACATCAGGTCATCATAATCCATRTCACAAGAGTATCTCCAGCTGGATATATTTGTGTGTGGCTTACCAGCAGCAGCCTTAACTCAGGAATATGCATTTATGCATTTTCTTTTCAGTGGCCTTTCCACTCTGTTCATTGCTGCTGCCCCTGGGGAAACATTTGCTTACAAAGATTTGTCATCTGTCATCCAGAATTCATCACAATTTTGTTGCACATTATATTTGACACAACTATGATGAATGCTTAGGGTGTTGCTTTGCCATTCTGTGAGTGCCACTTAAATTTGTACAGTCTGTGTTATCCTGGTGGTTCATTTCACTTTGATACCATTTTTTAATCGAGAAGACTGAACAGCATGTCCTGACTTTGGTTTCTTGCCAACTGCAGCGAGTTTTGCTTTCCCAAATCACAGAAGATCCTTGCCAATAAGCAAATATGTGTGGCTAAAGAACTGAGCTGATCAAAGCAACCCTGTCCTTCCCTACAGAGGTGGGACTATGCCATGGAACACTGGAGAAGAACATTTCACTAATTCATGTAGGCCTTTCCTCCTCATCCTTCTGGAAAAATTTATTTCATCCAAATAAGTTCAGCWGTATTTTGTTTAAATCAGTATGTCAGGGGGATAGGAACTTCTTTCTTAGATAGTTCCTGTCTTTCYCAGATCTGCTTCTGGCCTACCATGAGTGACTTCAGAGAGTTAATTCACTTCCCTKTGATTGTGTTTCCTTGTTTGTAAATGGGCACAACCTCCACTCTAGGGCATATCAAGACCTTCAGATGAAATGACAGCCTTTCTGAAAACCCTAAGATACTGTGATGAGGTCTGACTCAGCACGTATTCCCCATATAGTTACATGAACAAAAAAAGATTTGTATGCCACCAGAGCCAGTTATTTATCTTCACAGCATGTGTCAGAATGATTTCTGAATTAGAGATGCCATGCTCTGATGTGCCAGCAATCTCCAAATAGATATACTRTGTAACCACAATTGCCCATCTGATGCACAAAACAGAAGGTGAGATCTACAGGATGGTCCCAGGAGTAGCTGGGTGCTGCCACAAGCATGAGGGAATATACAYTGACACTGCTGACTGACAAGTCACCCACACTCATAGCCAAAACTGGGGGTGGTCTTCTCTTTATGTAATGTGCRTATCAGGTAGCCAGTCTGTCAGCCAGAGGAGAGTGGGAGCTCCTCAGCCCAAAGTAAGCCTCCCAGAGGAGAGGGGGAATACTCTACTTTCTGCAAAGATGATTAAGAAATTTTTATTTGGRATATTTTCTTTTGCTCTCCTCCTCATCCATTACACAGACAGGAAGGAGAAGCAGGGCCAAGTGTGGGTTCAAGGTTAATTTATATCCCACCCATGCAGAGCAGTCTTGTGTGCATTTACTGCAATCACCCRCACAGAAAAAGCCTTCGTTCCCTCTGGGACACTGAGCACTTCATCACAGCCCAGTTTGCCCAGTAAGCACAGTCTGCTTACACAAAGACATGAAAACAGTTTCAAACCTGTGACTTGTATAGTTTTTGTTATTATTTGTTTAGAATAACATATTGAAAAGCCTAAGGAATTTGGAGAGCAGGACTGCAAGAATGTGTTCACATAATGAAGACTCATGATAGTGTTACTTGATCCCAGTGACTCAAAATACTCTGGGGCTTGCTATTTTCTACTACAAAATAGTATYAGAAGTGGTCTAGCTACAGAAATAYTCCAGGCTGAGGCTTTTGTTCCTTRGTAAGTATAGACTGAAATGATATGCAGAAGATAAACAGTATGTAACAAAAGCTTTATAAGACAGTAGAGCACATATCAAAGTTTAAAAATCTAGTTACGTACATGAGGTATTTAAGATGACCTTTGAGAGCCAGGAATGAGCCTGTGTYTAAAACAGATGCAAAATTTGGTAGAAAAAGGAAGTTGGAACAGGCTGATATGGCAGAGGAAATTGAATGTATACATCAAATACACGTTCAGTGCTCTCTGACTCATGACATGTATGCAAGTATAAAATAAATTAGCCAGCCTAATGGACAAGCATGCATCCAGTGCACCAAGTTTACATYATTATGAAGGCCTGTAAGTTTTTCCCCTTCTGCAGCTAATAAGAGCTAAGTGTTGCATATTTCTGAAATCAAGATTAGAACTACGCTTGATATTTGTCAAGCACATTTATTAATTTGTTTTTAATTGTTGTAATCCAAACAGATATTTCATTCTTACAGCATGTTTTTCTAAATAGAGAGTGCAGTACTAAATTGTTCTTGCCTCTGCCTGGTGTAAGGAAGGAGTTATTGATTGTGAATCTTCCTCCGTTTGTAAAGATGATTTGTATTATCTACATGTAAAAATGCAAGATTAAGCGTTGCCATAGTTGATTACACTGAAGGCATTGGTCAAAATCAAAGCAACAGAGTGAAAAGGCTGCTTTCTGCTTGAGGGCACCATTGTTTGTACTGAATATATAGCTCTGGTGTCTTACCCTTGGGGTCAAAGCAATTAAGGCAATTCTCCCTGGGACTYGTGCTTTCCTGTGCTTTATACAAGATGTTAAAAGCTCTGCCATGGCATGATCTGCATACACAGAAAKAATTCATTTTCCCGAAGGTTTAGAATTAATTTATTGCATGCCTTTTTTTATTATATTGATAATGTTTACATTCTGACATGTATTTTTGGGCTTTCAGAGACATAATCAGGTATATCTTATGGTCTCTTATCTTTAAAAAGGTAGCACAAATTCAAACCTGCTGCTAAATTCTGTGTTTTATAGTAATAATATGGTGGTTGTACTCGTAATAGTCATTCCAACCAAATGGAAGGATGATGTCTACTGMCACATCATCATAATGAATTAAAATAAATTCTACTTAATTAGATTTCTATATTCAGACTACATTTCCAAATGAAAGCCATCCTATATTTTGGGTTGGATTCTTTCACGGCACTGTATAAATCACTGTCTGTTGAGTAACAGGTGTATGATTAAATATCATCCAAGCAGGAATTTGTCAAATAATGAGCCTGATCCTTTACTCACATCTGACAAAAATGCAGTTGGCTTGGTGGGCAGTTGGTTTGCAGGCATTTTGCTGCAATTTATAATTTTCAGTGATAGAGGATAGACATTTCACTTACAGAAGAAAATCACTCAGGGAAATTATGAATGTTGCAGCAGAACCTGTAAATTTGGGGAAATAAATAGATGTGGTTTCCCTTGTCAATATTCTGCCTCCATTAAAACAGTCTGGGAGTATAAAAGAAGAAATAAAAATTCGGTCTTTGTAAATCAAATGYAGTACCATTAACTCGCTGTGGGCTGGAGATGGGACAGAAATCGTGCCTTAGTATTGCCCAGCTCCATAACAGAACAACAGGTGCTGTTCTGTTTTGCCTTTGAAGCCAGCCTTTCAAAGCAGTGAGTATAAGCAGAGGCACATATTTGTCATGTGGGAAAGTGACACTTGCCTTGCAAAGGAATAATCAATCCACTGTGTCACCTAAAGGGCCAGGTTGTCAGTGCCATGCACTCTCCAGCCAGCCATGCTGAGCCCTGAAGGTGTGATATGGGGCAAAGGGGATGACTTCTCTCCAACACCCAGCACAACACTGGCAGGTCGAGGCTGTGGCCTCTCCTGCATCCTGAGGGCAGCAATCGCTCCTGTTAAGAGACCCTGACCCAGTGTCAGAACTGTCTGCTACTGTAGAAGTGGGGCAAGTCCTGCATGACTTGAGACCCCAAACCTGTGAAGGAAGCATGGCTGGTGGAGCCATAGGCATCCATTGAGAAAACATGCCCTGCCTCCTCTTTCCACACTCAGGACAGAACTCGTCCTGCGGCCCCCCATGCCATGCACAGATGTAATCAGACCTGCTGTGCCTCACTGTGCACTTGTGTGTAACTGTGTTTGTGAACACATAAACATGTAAGGAATAATCTAAAATGGGTGTTGGTAAAGAGTTTAAGAGTAGCATCCCTAGCAACAGGGATTGCCAGCTTGAATTTTAATTCTACCATTAATTACCTAGAAGGCTAAATGGTCAGGACTCCTTATCACTGAAACAATTCAACAGCCAGCCACTTWGTTAAGACATGCATTCCTGATGGCCAAGGTAGAAGAGAATCCAGCCTCACCTTCAAGTTTGTGGCCAGCAGAATGAAATAGAGTGTGGCTTTTTATTTTTACTGTTGAAGAATATGAGTCAAGGAAGGCATAGACTTGGTTTGCAAAAGGCTTGTTGAGCAATAAAGGGCATTCTTAGAGAATAAGTTTTAAAATTATAATCCAAACTAATTTTAAGGTTGGTCTTCTGATGCAGAATTGCCTGCTTTAGCTGTGTTGTAATATAGAATGTTGGATGCAAAACAGACAAAAGCAGGTGTGGACATGAGGGCCATGGTTGGAGTCACTGTCATGGCATCTTTGAGGAMGCTCTGAAAAGCCTATCTGTTCCCCTAGCAAAATCCTGAAAAAGAAAGATAACACTATTACTTCCTCTTACTATGCAAGAATCCCATAATGAACTAGGCTCATCAAGATGTAGTAATCAGTACTTTTATTATAATGGAAAGATTCAATCTCCTTCTGTAATAAGAAGTCCATTCAGACAGTCTTTCCAGCAATATCAAATCTCCATTCTCTCTCATACACTGGTGCTTTCTTGGATCTTTTTGTCAGAGAAAAATGCTTTMGTTCATTGTGGAAATTGTGTTGTGRGATATCACATGCACAGGTTCCAGCCAAAAGAACTTCTTAGAACTAGTGAGTTGTGAATCACATTTCTACCTAGATACTTGAGTGTGTGCAACAATCTTACAAATTCAGTTCTTCTATTAGAGAAAATCCGTGGTGCTGCAGTTTACTCTGTTTTTAAACGTTTCAGATTTTCAGAACCCAGARCCTTTCTGCTCTGCCTAGGGCAGCATTAGCATAATCTTGCCTCCTCAGCAAAAATATTTCCTTTTCCTGGTTGCAAAAGTTGTGACGTTTAATGGATGATGTTTTAACATATGTACTTAGCTGGCGTGGAGCAGCACCACTGCCCTGCTCGCAGTGGAACAGTGGCAACTTATATCTGACACTCAACTTCTTTGATGAAAGAGGGCAGGTCTTTCAGGAAAGAACTATACACAGGCATGAATTTTTGTGAAGAAGTTACGTTCTGCATTTCAGCATTTGATTTTTGAGCAAAAATTATAATTAAATTATAGTTAAAATAATTAAAGTGCTTCCCATGTCCACAGTTGCAGTAAGTTATAGTTCTTGGTAAAAAAAGATATACGTCCTAAAATTTGTTCTAGCTTTAAATGTATATTTACATTCCTAAGTCTAAATACAAGTTCTAGCAGGGAGCACTTTGCCATGCCAAAAACAATCAACAATCAATGCTTTACTATTGCTTGTTAAGAACCAGCTAAATTTGTTACTTGTGGTGTCCTTCTTCATTTTCCCTCTTCTTTCTCACCTTGTATCCCCCAGACCCTTTTCTGTCAGCCAAGGGGCAATTACATGTATGTTTATTGTTATCCACAAGTCATTCTACACATGTAGCTATAAATTCAAAATGCCTGAGTCACCCATTTCAGAAAACCATGTATTCAAGGCTCTGTTTTATTGCTGTGGCTTTTAGTTAGATGACAGTATCCAGTTTGGTTTTCCTTCATCTCTATTTTTCATGTGGAAAATCTTTAGAGCTGACTGGAGAGGGGAGAGGATAAATGGCGTATAAACAGGCCAATATCAGGTGATGTCCTACAGCAAGATACTTCACTGGATGATTTGTACTGACAGAGAAGAGTAAAATCTCATTAAAAGAGAAAAGGAGCTAGGTAGATGTCCTTTGACATTATATTTCTAGCTAGGTGAAGCGCTCTGTGATTCCTAAGGTTGTTCAACTACTCAGCCTTGTGTCATGGTCTGGTGAGTGCCTCACACTGCGTTGTTGCCGTTGTATATGGCTCCCATTTGGTTTTCACTTAATGTAGTCCAAGTACATTGAATACCAACTAAATCATGGGCTTCTATACAGTTTCCAAAGGCCAGTGGCATGTGTTAAGGTTACTAAAAGAGTGAATTCCCAAAGTTTTACATTTGAAACAATATAAGCAGGTGTCCTGCATTTAACATAGTGTCTGTTGGACTGGAATTTCGCATTACAGCTGAAGCTTTGAATTCTCTAGAAAAAGTAACACTTTGCATGGTATTTTCCCTGCTTGTGTTTACATTTTAGTGTGACATCTCCTTTTGCAATTTTGTTGGATTTGTGGCAAAACTGAAATCTATGTATGTGTAACTTGCATGAAATATCAACTCAGTAATGTGAGCTATGAGCTTTAAGATGCTGCTAGACTGAAACTGTCTTACCTCCAAAATATGACATTATTGGATTGTGTCTAAACCTAGCAACATGCTACTTATTGCTTGAAGTTTCTGGATTCATATTCCCGGTGTTTCTGAATATCTTAACAGTACAGTCCTAGTGAGAATGTACTAAAATATAATTTGTCTGTAAATCTCCCCTGTCATATGCAAACACTATACGATCTTCAAGGGAATTGCTTTTTTTTGTTTAACTACAGAAAGACACACTTTRCCTAGATTATCAGTGTAAAGCCCTGTGTGCAAAATACAGAGCAGAGAAARCATGCCCCAGAATAATTGAAATAACTGTCTATCAGCAGTGCAAGAATCATAATGTAAGTATTAATACAGAAGGCACAGGCTGGTTTATGGGAGCCAGGTCTGTTATCAGTGGCTCCACTGACATCAGGGGTGCAAGCAGGTAGAGCCAGAAAATTGTCACCATAAGTRAGGGTCTGACAAAACCTGGATAGCAGTGGGTAAGCACTCGTCACTGAGCACTTTGTGTGAAGTTGTAAATAAGAGTTTTCAGTGCTAAATGGCAGCTTAGCAGATGGGAAGACAAGTCCCTCCCCTGGTATCTTGCTCCTGCAAAGGGCAGTTTCTTACTCTCTGCTCTTACAACCCACCCCTGAATGCAARGGTAAGGTTCTTCTTAATAATAGATCCCCTGGGGTGGATTAGAGTGAAACAACATGAAATGATTAGTGTTTATATATATATATATGAATATATGTGTGTGTGTGTGTATAGTGTTTATTTTAGAACAATTTGGTTGCAATGGAAAGGAGATATGTAGCCATTTTGGTTATTATCTATAGTGACATAGCAATATAAAGCATAAAAATAACATTTAAGGAAATGTGTAAGGAAAAGAAAGCAAGAGAAAGAAAGGATAAGAGCAGAAAGATACCACCACCTGTGGATCCAGAAGCAAGACTTGATTGTTGCAATTTTGGTGTCAGATGGTCACAGTATTGATCCCTGGGGGTGGGGGAAGTCCGCAAGACCTAGAGTTTGACAGCTTAATATAGGTTCAGATGTACCTGGGAATACCCAGGTTCCATCCCTGGGGTGGAGTTTTACCCTGTCTGAGGAAACACTGTGAATCTCTTGCAATATTGTGGATCATGCCCAGTCCTCTGGTGGAAGGCCCCAGAAATTAGTCTGTGGGCACTTTGGGCATATTTGATGGGTTATGACGTCTTGTAAGACACAACAGCTGCCTCTCAYGCAGTGTAGTTGAGCCAATTATGTCCCATCAGAAAGGATGAACACCTTCAGGAATACATTGACCCAACATCTCCCGTGATGGGGAGGGGGGGACTTTTACAACTGAGCCTGTTGTGTAAGGGAGGACACTGGAATGATAAAAAGCACTATCCCACCTCATAAGTCTGCTACTTATCAGCCTTCTCTCTCATCTGGGTCRAAACCCAGCTTGTAGCCCTTGATGGTGGGTGCTCACCCCCTCTGCACCCAGTGGTTCCCTTGTACATCATCAGCAAAACATCCACTGCTTTTACAAATGGTCAATCATTTGAGTTATTAACCAGTAACATTTCAGACTTTCACATCTGCAGAAAGGGTAAGTTATGCACCAGWTTTTTGCTAGTATTCAGTTTCAGTAATGTAACTCTATTAGTTTAGTGGCACTGAATATCTTGATTTTTAAATGTGACTGAATATTTTGGTGAAACRGAACTTGAATGTTTTCTGAACAACACATTTGGGAAGGAAAAATGCAGATATATTCCTGTTAAGAAG
>CADDXX010000071.1:1194013-1350159 GCA_902810485.1 Alauda arvensis | reverse complement strand
AGAACACATGGAGCAACTGCTGTTGGCTCTTCTAGGAGTCCATTGTGGAACAGGTTATTCCATTTACAGCTCCAGGGAAAAGCCACATGTAAAATCTATCCACAGGACATGTAATAAAGCTGGGAAACCATTGACTACTAGGGACACATAGCCCAAACTTCAGGGTCTTGCATAAGCCCTGCTGAAGTGGTATGAGCTGATAATGACTTAAGAGAGAGAAGGAACTGCTTAGCATTTAGGTGTGACAGTGCTCTGGAGGGAGCCAGATGAGTGCCTGTGTTCAAAACTCCTGACATTCAGTTCTGGCAGAGGTTCTTCCTTAGTGTCTCTCTGGTAACACGCAGAAAACCAAACTTGCCAGTCATGATGCAGACAGAACTGGTTGCCTTGGTCACTGGCTTCCCCTGMATATTGTACTCCTCTGGAAGAGATGGATCCCTCTTAGAAGGTTTGTCATTCACCTCTGACSAGCTCTGCTCTGTTGACTAGGCTTGAGCAAGGAAATATTCCAGCTTGCAGTCAAGAAAACAAATCATGCAACTCTGCCCTCTTTCAGTCACCTTTCATTTCTCTTCTGTCTGGGCTTTCACACCAGACCAGACAGGTCACGTCCATGCTCTTGCACTAAAGGTCTCAGAAGCAGAAAAGCATGTTTTGGTCAGTGACATTTCTCCATTTGAGAGATCACCTCTGTCCTTTGGGGTGATGTCCCAGCTGGAGTCACCTCCATTGCCTGGCTAGGGAGGAAGGAAGCTGACCTCAAGGCTTGTCAGTGACAGYTGCTGCATTTCCGAAAGAGTGTCTGTGTCTCAGAGCTGATGATTTGGGAATCGTTGCRTGATTCAGGTATTTTCCCACTTCTCACCTGAGACTTGAAGGGGTTGGGATTTGGCTGGGGAGACATGACAGATACCATGTTGTTAACCCAGTCTTTGAAGAAGTACATGCAGAGACAGATTTAAATTTAGATGTTGCAATCACATTGGTTCACTTTGTACTTATGTTTTTTCCAGTATCAGTAGTCATTGTTTAAGAAAGACTTACTTTAAACCCAAATGAGTTAAAAAAGAGAATGGGCATGAMAGATCTCACCACGTAAATAATAAAAGCTATTCTATGGCTAAGGACACCTCATGTGACAAACCAAGTGGCCTCCAGCTATTCCTTCTGAGGTCACAGGCCAGTACAGGAGAAGAAACTGAGGGCCTGGTGGGTGCTACCACACTGTCCATCCCTCCAAACATCAGAGAAGGCAGCGAGCTGAGATGTGGTGTCACCCAGCTGGGCACAGTGGAACTGGACTGCTTTACACAACTGATTGCCATGCTTGGCTCCACATACATGCTTGCTGCTGAGAGCACTCTTCTGCAGACCATAAATAATAGCTACGTGGCTGTTGACAAATTTCAGCATATTTTCTTCACCATCCATCCAAACTACTTAACYTTGACATGTGAATCTAATGGGGAATATACCTTGTAACTCCTTCATTTTAAAGAATCCACTTAGGTGGCTAATCGAGGCTGGGTTATAAATTTCTTAACCTAATTATAAATTACATCAGCTCCAGTTCTTAAGAAAACAACAAACAAAAACTTGCCCACAGTAAGAGGGTCAGTATTTTAAAATCATCAGATTATAGGTTTTTTCTTAAAGTGATCTAAAAAGGAACATACACTTTTAAGAGGACCAAGGCTTATAAAAGCCACTCTTTTTGGCACAAAAACTTACTTTGACAACTGATTTGTAATCCTGGCTCACATTTACAGCCAGGTGCACTGGCTGTGTGTATTACTTGATTAACATACTCCTAAAAGCTGGCTATGAAACAATTTGAATATACCTTATAATGGTGAAAATATGAAGGGAASTCTACAGTGATAAAATAGCAGAGAAAGCAATTGTGAGTGGGGGAAGTATAGCTAAAAATCTTTGTCTAGAAACAAAAGAATTGAGTTATATACATGTGTATGTTTGCAACAAATTAATGAGGAGTAAAAACTGGGATACAGAAGAGGGAAAACTATGAAGCTTAGAAACTAAATTTCCCTGATAAATTTTGGGGAGGAAATCTTTTTTTTTCCATTCTAAACTTGAAGTCATACTGTATGCATAGAGAAAAAAGGAGCAGTTGGAGCCAGGATGTTAATAGGGTTTGATTTTTAAAAAAAGGATGAGTGAGCAAGAGAGGGAGAAATATAATAATGTTTTGAATTTGAATAACATGCTMGCTAACAGCAATGGAAAGAAACATCAATTCAGAGGGAAGGAAAGTGGCCAAAATTACATTATGGAATATGAATCATAGAGTAGCTAGAAAGCTAAATATGTARGGAAGCAGCAGCAACAACAAAAAGACTGGACACCTTACAAGGATTMTGCTGTTGAACAAATTATCTATTCCTACCAACAAAATATAACTCAGATCATCCAGAAGAGAATAAATAACTATATGTAACATTAAAGAAACAAATTATTTTTTAAAACTACTTTGACTTTGTCATCAGCCTTGGCTGCATACACTGTTAACTTGTACTGTGCTGCCCTTTCTTAAATATCTGTCGTGTGAAAAAAGGTGTCAGATGAGACTGTCTTTAGTAAATAAATATTCTATTTACATACTTTTCAGCTTTTTCCTCATAAGTTGTTCTCCGGATTTGCAAAATTTTGAGAAGCTAGCTGGCCAACAAATAGCTGGTGATTTTTTTTTCTTTTCCTAAATAATGGCTCTTCCTTTGTTATCTAAGCAAGGTTATCTAAGCATTACCTGTTTTGGCTGAGCTTCCCAATTCAGAGTCACTTGGACTGCCTCCAGTAAAGCATGTCACTATCATTTTAGAAATGARGTGAGATATTTTAGTTTGAGGTTTTTTAATTCATGGCTGCACTGTCCTTGATGTCTACCCTATATCTCATTACATAAGAACCCACTTTTCCTCTCTGATTTTTAGTGTGTGCCTGAAGGACTTTTTAGGGGTACTTTTAATTTACTTGACTGCTCTAGTTCAGCTTGCCTTTTTCTAATTATCACTGAATTCTTCAGCATTTTGTCCCTAAAGACACACAGCTTGTTTTTGTCAATCAGTTTGGGKTTTTTTTCCCATTCTCATCTTTAGATTCTCTGTTGACTTCCAGTGTCTTATTTCATGTAATTATTCATCCAGTTATRTGTGGAGCTTTTCCCTGCAAGTTCTTTTCTTCCTTTTAGCAACAGTCTAGGCAGTTTCATACCTTTCACGCTGTTTGTTTTCATGGTAAAATCACAAATTAGTTCTCCCAAACCAACAGCCATGGACAAATTAAGGTTTAATATTATCACATTATTTTCTTTTTCTAAGTCCATTGGCAAAGGTAATTGAAAGTTTTTGCTGGAACTCTCAAAATGTAAATCAGACTGCAGTCAACAAATACAGGATTTTACTAATTTTTTAAGTCCTGGGACTTAGCATTTTATTCCAGGCTTTTTATTCATGAGGTTCTTAACCTGAATACAAATTATTGTTCATATAGCAACCTGAATACAAATTATTGTTCATATAGTGAGCTAATAAACATTTAAACCCAAAAATATCTCTCAGAGACCATCTGCCAGTGGTTACACCAGAGACTCAGGCAGTCTTCTTTGAAAGTCACRGTAAGCCAAGTGGTTGCTAAAGGCATCTCTGCTGTTACATGTCCCTGTGCACAGGGTGAGTTCAGAGCTGCCTACTTAGTTCTGTCTGTCTACAGGAGTGAATTAAGCAGGGCCAGGTAATGTTCTCARGTGCTGGACCTGCATTATCTGGACKATTGTGTTGTTAGAGCCATCTTCAGCATGAACTCGGACTGCATTCAATAGGCATATAATGTTAGTAATAAAAGAGTAATGGGTTATGACAATAATGTCATAATAATAACAATAACAACAGCAATGATGATGGTGATAATGTTAGTAATTGTTGTCCACACAGAGCATCTGCCTCAGGTCTCCCACAGCTCCCTTATAATCTTCAGAGTATTTTGTCAAACAGTTTTTAAATTCACAGTATGTAAAGTGACAYAAGTATTGTGCTGTATTCCAACCAGACATGCCTTCCTGCTATTGCACCAGGTGTAGAATTGCACCTGCATTTGCCTCAGAGGTGACTAACTAGTCAGTTCATTTCAAAAGAGAGGTGGGAAGAAAACTAKCATAGATGTAGCATGGCCAGGCAGGAAGGAGGAGCAAACTGGGGAACCACATTGCTTGGCCAATCAGYAGTATGTAGACACACACTTCTCTTGCCCACATGGTGATGTTGAACTTTGCTAGTCTAAGAACTTTAATGGATAGGGAAGAAAGCCTCTCTTAGGAACAGGAGCATTTACTTGACAAGAAACCAGGGCAAACAGCTCTTCAGTTTTTGCTTTCCCTTTGGTTTGTTTAAGAAGTTCCAGATTTTTAAGTGAACGCAGCAGCTGTGAATGTGAAAAAGCTGGAGGAGCAAGGCAGAGCTCAGATCTGTGCTGTGCTTGTTCCTTGATATGCTCTGTTTAGWGGGTGACTGGGAGCAATGTTCATCAGCTCCYTTGTGGGAGGCTCAATAAYGGATGAGTTYTTAGTGCTRAAAGTATCTTGGAATGCTCTGAAGCTCCAGCAGCATGCAGAATGCCTGTGCCACCACTCCAAGTGCTTGCACAAGTGTCTAGCCTTAGGTGCATGAACCATCTTGATGACTGAAGGGGCACTTCTCACGCATTTAGAATAAGGCACATTCTTGTGCCTGTGGGAGAAGGGAGCCAGCAGCCTCCTTCTGCAGTCACACCATGTTCCTCCTGTCTTTGATGCCTACCGTGATTTCCAGAGGAAGAGTTTGCAAACACTGAGCCAAGATCAAGCATGTTTACTTACCCTGAGTATCATTACCTCACTCTGTCGGCATTTCCTTTCACTTTGGCTGGGGCCATTTGCAAAGCCCTGCTCCTTGAGTAAAAACATCAGCCTGGGTGGTGATGTCTGTGTGACAGCACAAATCCCAGCCTGAGCCTTCCCTTCTGGTGGAGCTAAAACAGACCTAGGATCAATGTCCCTGTCAGTAAGTGCAGGGCATATTAACACTCGTATTACAAGCTATGCAATATTACTTTTCAGCTTCACACCATTACAGGTAATTAAGGGATAATATTAACCACTTGCTGGTTTATGGGACAGTAATCTTGTTCCCAAAGGGACATGCCACAAAACCAAAAGGAACCAAATTATTGACAGGAAAACCAGGGGTGACATTGTTTTTAGACCTGTATGAAGAAATACTCATGTTGAATGTTTCTGAAAACTGTTCTGTTGGTTTTAAGATGAGAAAACCACTTATTAGGAAGAAAAAAATGTCCCTTTTTCTGCTGATTTGCTTTTATCCTGCCATGCTTTCAGGGTTGAATTAATAAGTTGTTTACCTGTGAAGTCTAAAATCCTATTTATTAAGGACTTTATTTCATAAAAAAGTGTAATTGTCTCTGAGATGGTGTTTCAGCTTCAGAAACTGGAGCTACTGGAACAAAATCAACAAGAAAACTGCTTTTCTTCAYGCTGATATAGGCATGGCTTTTACAACCCACAGACTTCATCCTCAGYTTTCAAACTGCTTGTAGTTACTTTGTTGTAGATAATAACATAATGTGGAAAGTAATGGTTTATAGGTAGTTAAGAGGGAATATACCAGAGTGCTTTGATGTTGCTACTACTCACCACTAAGTGCTGTCTCTCCAGATGAGACACAATAAACTCAGAGAGTGGTAGAAATCCAAAACTTAGAGAATTATTTAACACAGAAATTAGGAAGCAAATGAAAGAGGCCTTAAACAGAAGCTAAGAAAACACAAAGGGCTTTCTTCCCAAAGCCTATCTTACTGAAATGAGAAAAGTTAAGATAATGTACAGTGAKGGAAATCAGRCCCATTCAATAAAAAAGACCAAGGRACTTGCCCCTTCCAGATGGACAAGTGAAAGTGAAAATGAAGGTCACAAACTCAACTGTGCGTACTAATTAGATCAAATTCATAAATACAATATTCTTTCCTGGTAAAACAACCTATAATCTTAGGCTGACAATTGCAGGCATACATGAAAAAACAAAAACCCYGTAACAAAATCCCATTAAGAGCTTTGGCCTAAACAGGCATAGAGAGGTATTAAAAGTAATCCCTGTTTCTTTAGTGAAATGAGTTTGCCTGAGGTCCTGCTCCATGTTTTCAGCTGTGTGCTCAACAGATTTAGGCATTTCTCTTTTCTTATATTTGCATGTTGAAATACCCTCTTGGGCATGTGAACGCTTGCTTGTATGTGTCACCCCCGAGAAATAAGTGAATGAAACAAAATGACACCCATAACAAAGGCTTGAGTAGGTGTCCAGAACTGGTGAGATGCATGTTGTGATTACCAACAGCATTTTGAGACATTCTTTGTAAGGCAGGGAAGAGTGCAAATGCAGGAGAGCTTCTTGTGAGAGAGAGACATTGTGGTCAAAATGGCCCTGAATGCTGTATCTGCCCCAAGCTTTCATACACTGTTGTTCAAAGGAAAACACAAGGTTTTGTTTGGGGTGGGASAAGTACGAGAGGTGAAGCAGATAGAGTTTCATCGCTTTTGGCCTTCTGAGGCATTCAAACTGGGAGAAGTTTGGATTCTTACCAGATAAAATGAAATATCTGAAATGGAAAAACATTGGTTCACATGGTCAGAACAACTTTGGGGAATATAGTATAAAAACCCTGTTATGGCTCTCAAATAATTTCCTTTCAGTAAATCACTAAATTTTAAACTTCTGTAACTGTCAGTTGGCATTGTTCAAAGCCAAATTACCCTGAGAGAAAAGTAGTCTGCCTATAAAATGATTGGGCCAGTGGGCTTCTGTGAGGTGTAACAGCTCAGACTCCTTCATCAGCATCATCCCRGCAGCTGCAGAAGCACTGCAGAATTTGGGTTAAGCAGAAAACTGCTTGGTGGCTCCATCCTGCTTCCCACAGACAACAAATGTTTCCTATCTTTATATCACACTAATCCATCTGTARAACTCTGGCTGTGTGCAGGGAACAGAGCTGGGCCCCAAATGTGCAACTGAGGGCACTGTTTTCTAGCAGGATGTGTGAAAGCAGCTAGGATTTWAAGTGCACTGCTTGTGCACTTTAATTGTAAGGTCTAGCAATTGAAAGTCTTTTTTTACTGCTCATATTCTAGTTGTTGTCTTCTGAATATTTGTGGCATTAGGACAGTTGGSCATAGAAAATGCAGCTTCATRTAATCTACCCCCTTATTCATTTTGTGCTATAGTAAATATTCAGGCAGAGTCAATTATAAAAGAAGAGAAGAATTAAAACCTAATGAAAGTTAATCAAAGAGAAGAACTTCCTCCAGGCTGGCCATGCGTGTCTGTAGTTTGTCTGTCATTTATAATGCTGCAGCCTCTGGTTCATAGTCAAGCTGTAATTCTGCCAGTTAATGTATCCAATTAACCCCACTAATGAGCTAATCAACAGTRTAAAATCTGTGTAAAATCACTGAGGGTGTATGATGAATGGGAAATGCACTGAACTCTCACGGTATAAAAAGTGCTTTATTGCACTTGTTAAAGTGGCACAGTCTTCTCCCTCTCCAAAGGGTAATTTATCACTGGGGTCTGTAACAGTGCCATGCCCCGATAAGGGAGAGGTGGCAATAAACCCATCATAAAATGATTACTCAGGAATGCTGAGCAATTAAAGTGTCTCTGCATATCAGAATCATAGGCTAGAGAGCAAAACTGATATTTTTTGGTGTAGGGTGCTAACAAAAGGTAGGCAGCTGCTTGAAGGTGATCCACAATTTGGGAACCAAATACATAATTAATAAAAATATTTCAGTTTAGGGGTAAAGAATCTTCTGAACCACTTGAATTATGATACATGAAGAGAATTCAAGATTCTGACATCATTTTCAGTATGAAAAATGTTTGCTGCAGTGATAATCCTGCTAATTTCAATGAAATCATGTGACTAGGAAAGTAATCCTCCACCCAAACAAGCATAATAGAATCTGGCTGGGAGAAAAGAATCAGATGAAACTAAATTTGTTTTCCTACGGTCATGACTAATGCAAAACATTGATAACAGTAATTAATTTCAACATTTTTTTGTTATTTTATTCAATATCTTTCAACATCTCTTTTTGTGAGATTGGAGAAAAGTAAAATATAAGAGAAGAATGGAAGGAAAGAAAATCAAAATACTGGCATGCAAAAAAAACCTCTTGTTAAGTAAAAAAACAATAAAAAGAGATAAAAGAGTTTTCTTACACTTTGAAGAAGAAAACAAACAAGAAAAGAAGATTTTGCTATGTACAGGGGTGAATYAAATTAGGAGTCTGAGAAATTATTTCAATGGAAACAACAGAGTTAGAGAACTCTTACAGATAATTAATTTTATCTTTATCTTGTGCAGCTTCGTTGCATATAAGAGTTGGGTGAAACGGTTTACACGACCTGTTAGAGATCCAAATTGTTCTGTGACTGAATTTGATTATTGAAGGTATTTTCCATGCAACAAGAAACCTTTTTTTTTTTTTTATTTTAATATGCAAGAAGCAGCAATGATTTTAGTAGCAAGAAAACAAAAGTTGTTTTCTGGGATACATTGAGGAATACATATGGCTTTAGTTCTACAGTTTATACTGYAGAAAAGAAGCTAGATTGCAATAGGCACTGCTAAAACATAGCCTTTGCAGTTCATGTGTATTTATTTTTTTGAATCCAAAGGCAAACTGAGTAATTTTGACAGTGTTTGTCAAAACATTCTGCAAAGAGACAAACTGCAGGACATTTTTTCTTGTGGTCTTTGAACTGGCTTTTCCCAAAAGAGTTAGTGTTTTAGCTCTTTTTGATCTTCCCTCTTGCACTGATAAAAAAATAGGAGGTTTGAAATACTTTGTGCAGAGTGTAAGAGTTCTCTGTTGGCATGATTATGTTACAGGATGTGAGTCCATGTCCCAGGCTGAGTTCTGTTAGGTACTTATGCCCCCTCACACCTTCTGCTCTTTTCCACCTTGCACTCTTACCTGGAGAGGGGAAAGACACTGAGTGTGCAGAAAGGAGTCTGTGAATTCACCCAGGCAGCTCTGAGCTCTCTCCATCACYACCTTGGAGCAGCTGAGTGGCGAAAAATAGGATATAAACCAAAGCTAAGGGGCACATTCTGGGAATGGGAGCTCCCAGACAGCCTGTGAGAAAAGGAAATCTCTGTGTGCTGCACAAGTTGCAGGGGGTGTGGAGGTGTCAGGGGAACAAGAGCAGGAAGTTTGCTTTGTAGAGGCATTGACACAGAACAGGTGTGGTAATAAGAAATGTTTAGAGGGTGAAAGAAAAAATTTAAATGGAGAGGTGTTGGGAAGGATGAAAGTTTAATAGGGAAACTTTATAGATATGAATGCTTAGTAGAGGGCTCTTTGAATGTAGAGATGGTAAGGGAGGTAGAAATGAAAGCCAGCTAGTTACTGAGTAACTGGATAAGACAATGGTTGAGCCAGTTGAAAGGAGAATCTCCTTTGATTGAACAATACCCTTAGAAACTAAAGGGATGCCAAAGGTCAGAGAGACCCTGCCAATGTGGCAGGGAAGAAAAAAGAGTTTAKGAAGTGGATTTTGGGGTTTAAAATGTAACACAATATGGTAATGTAGTAACTCTTATAGGCTGTATGTAAATTCTATAAGATTTGTGTCTTGTAATGGTTGGTTACTGTAAATTAGAATATTCAACAAAGAAAAAGATATAATGTATCATAACAAGAACTTGTGACACACAGGCACTCTCTGGGGCATGCTTTCAGCTGTGGCTGGCAGCTAAAGCGAGCCCCATTTTTTACCCACAACCCATGTAATAAACTGCATGTTCTAAGAGCTGTCCTTGGACTCCAGAGATCTCTTATACCGTCCCGGAACACTGGCACTATCCTACAGAGAGGAATCTTCTTTACCAAGAAAAAAAATCTTGCATCTTTTACTAAATTTACAGAACAACAGACATCTATACCTTCCCTCTACCTTTCCTGTGMCCCCAAACTTGCTACCAGAATTATCTAATTTCCTTTCCTTCTCATAAGTTGGGTAAGTAAAGCTATGGGTGTGTTGTGAATCAGAAGGAAAATCAAGACTGTGGTTATATTGTGTGGATTGTCCATATGTGTGTTCAGACAMCCTACTGGCACACAGAACTGAGATAAATCTGCAAGTTATTTCTGAAACAGGTCTTATAAGCTACTGTGAATAACAACAACAGCAACAATAACAATAATAATAATTATAATAGTATTGTGTTGTTTGKTTGCAAGCAGTTCATCACTATGGTGACGAGAAACAGCTTGCATTTCTTTGTTGTTTTCTGGTTTGCTGACTTGAAAAAATGGTTAYATGCTTTGAATTACTCAGTTCCCCTTTGGAAGATTTCAATGCTGTCACAAGGGATAGAAATAGAAAGTGGGACACACCTTCTGCTGACACTAGGACAAATGGCACACACTTTGAGTCACCAGACACCAGCAGCACTGTCACTGAACTGGGGGCTGGTCTTGCTCCATGTTTCCCCTGTATCGGACAAACACTCCTGAGCCTTTGTTGTGAATTAAGCTGAGGAGTTGCTCTTAGTTAGAACTATTTTTCATCATTTTCTGAGTTASTTTTAACCCAAGCCAGTTATTTCCTTTGGCTCTTTGCATGGAACAAGAAGGTGGTCTAGGGAAGCAGGATGCTGCCTTTGAGCATCAATGCAGCTCATGCTGCCTTAGCATGCTAATGCCAAGTAGCCTGCATCCATGCCTGAAGCAAGCTACAGTCCTAACATCACCACTATAAAAACATCATGCCAAACATAAGGATGAGTTCACAGACACTCCAGTGTGTTACRTTTAATATCTAGATTAAAAAATACCACTGCATTGCACCTTCTTGCTTACCTGGGAAAATATTTGCTATTTGAAAAGAAGCCCTGAAGCAGGGGTTTCATATCAGACCAACAAAATAATCCAGAATTATTTTTTTTCCCCAATGAACTTCACAGATAAAAGGTGCAGGAAAATTGTGTACCAAAATCATGTATCTAGAGTCTGGTAAAACTGATTAATGACCCAGCCTGAATTTATGTCTAGTGTAAATAAATCACGTTTCTCTGAACTTGTCTCAGGCATCAGACAAACATAAACTTAAAAATAATCTCTTCAAGTTCTTTTTTGCCTAAAGTTACAGTTAAAACCGTATTTATATGCCTGAGGATAGGAAATGTCATATTGATGAATGAGTTATAAGCCTCCCTTTTCCTGGATTGGGCACTGGGGGGCTCAATTCTGCTCTCTGTTCAACTCTGCTGAATTGAATGGCATTGAATTGACATAAATGAGAGCAGAAAGGCAGCTTGGGTGTGCCTTTCACAATCAATAAAAATAATTTCATACAAAGTTGAATATTTCAAGTGTATCAGAATCAGTTAAGGTGCTACTGCTACTTGAAGTACATGTGCCCAAATATAGAGCCTGTATTCATTCTTCTTTCCATGAAATTTGACTTTTGGCCAGAACATTAACATGAATTGTGTTCTACCAAGTGGAAATAGAACTTCTATTCACATTTTATAAAATAGGAGATATTCTGTATTTCCTATGAGTTCTGAGTAATTTTCCTCTGTGTGTTAAACTCCTTTATCACCACAGACATTAGACAATACTTTCCTGTGAATGTTGCCAGTAACAGCATAGCAAAATAYCTGCAGGATCAAACAACAGTTGTTATTAGAGCTCATCTACATTTCATGCTGAATAGAGACATACTCTGATTAGTGTMAAAGTTACCTACTATACTTTCCCTGTATCTTTATGTCCATGTGCTGTGTAGCTGAACAGTGAAATACGGTCAGTGCAATCCAAGAGGTCAGAATCCAGGTACCTCTGTCCCACAGTAGGGAAAAGCTACACAACTGATAAACTGCTGAGCAGCAGTGCCAGCCCCTAAGCCATACATTTCAGCTTTGGCTCCCCACTAGACAAAAAAACCCAAATTCCAGCATTTCTAAATTTTGAGGATCAAAACTGGGATCCAACCTAATTTCTTTAACATTCAGATTTTTTGAGTCAAGCATTTGCTGACATTAATCCAATATAAAACAGGTTTTAGGCAGGAAAGATACTCTGAAGCCCTTCTTACAGCTGGGTTATTCTTGTGCCATGTAAGGCATATTCCAAAACTGGTTGTACTTCACTGGCAGTTCTGGCTGGCARTGAAAATTTGGCATTCAGCTGCAGTCCAGCTCCTTCTTTTATGCCATTTATAATTTGGAGGTAATATAATTGCATTTTCCAAAGCAATTCTTAGAGCCTTTAACTAGGAAGTGTATTAAAATAAAAACAAATGAAAATTGGACTACTGTACAACTTTCTTCCTCTTTAACCATATCCCTAGATTTAGCTCAAASTGCACATATGCCTGAGGCTCTTCAGTGATGCAGCCTGTTACAGGTCTACGTTATGTTCATGCAGTGCATTCCAGACCCCATGTTATATTCTAGATGCACCTGCATGGTTCCAGTAAAAACTTACTTTATACCTTTTGATATAAAAGTTTATTTTTCAGTGTAGGGATCTAATTAGAATATATTCAGTCTGTAAACAAGCCACTGTATAGTTGAAGGAAATTYATTTTTTCCTTTCAACAGCATAAGGATTTTAGTTAGCAGCTGATATGCAGATCAGCCAACCCTGTAGAAAAGGTAAGCAGTGTGAAATTATATATGAGTTRTTAATAATTCCTAATAGGAGGAAAAGACCTGACAGAAAGGGTGAATTAAATGACTGTAATAATCACAGAGATGCTTTACTTGGGATTCATTTCAGCACATTTCTGATACTCTGTAATGGGAGAGGCAACTTGTAACTCAGCAAGAAAGCATGTTATTCCTCATTAACAATATTTCCTCTTGAATTTAAATTCTTCTGATTCATATTCATACACTGATGCCAGTACTACACTTGTAGGATAKCTTTTTATTATAAAAATGCTTGTCTAAATACATCCATTGAACTGCAGCTTCCAAAGTGTGGAAGARCCTATTTATGTCTATTCTCAGACCTTTTTCTATTCATTTCCTTCACCACTGAATTCTAAGTAGTCAGTGAAAAATTATTTGTTAAATACTGTATAATGGCAAAAAGGTTACTGAAAGAAAAAAAAAAAGAAAATAATTGCATGCTGTACTGCAGAAAAATAGGGTGGGAAACTATTCAGTGATCTTATTATGCTAACCTTTTCTCTCTGTTAGAAATTTTAATCCTGCTTTGATCCAGTTGTGTTTCTTACAACTGATTTTCAGATTATGGTATCTCTTTCTATGTGCACATCTTTTCAGCACACACGGCTGCCTATGTTCTGTTAGACAAAGCAAGATCATCTGGATAACACTGACAGCAGACTGAAATATTTTAAAGGAAATGCTTTCCTTGTATGCCCTGACCTTTTTCAAGACCCTGCATGTATTTCTAGAAGGGCTGGGTGAATCAGACAARCAGGCATGCATGTGTGCACCACCACACACCCAAGCCCTAAATAAGGGAAAGGAGGAAATGTCAATAAGAGARGTAAATAATGGTCATTAATTTGAGTAAAGGGACAAGAGCTGCATGGGAAATTAAATTAATAGCTATGAAGATGCCTTGAGAAAAGAGAAGTGAAGAGAAACAATTGAAACAGGCTGAACRTGGACACGATTATGGAGAGCCAGGGATAAAAACTACATGAAAGAGGAAGTGTGCAAAGTATCTGTGCTGTTATGTATCAAATATCATCTTAATCCAACATAGATCTAAGTATAGGCATGAAGTTCCATACAAGTTTACAGAGAAACTGGGACAAAGCAGAGTAAACAGGACTCAGTGAATGACTTCTGTTCCGTAACTTACACAGAAGATGAGTAGGATGTTCATTGCAAATGTACATACAGTGTTAAACAAGTCCTTAAAGTACAAAATTACAAAGTAAAAATTACTATTTCTGGTTAAATTATAGCACCATTTTACAATGAATTGAAAAAATACCAGCATGTGTGTGGGAATTTGGAGCTGAAGGAAAAGGGAGTTAGCTATTTACTGATCTCTTTGGTGGGTGACCTTTCTTATATTTGGGGGTTTTTATATACTTTAAAAAATTGCACTATAATTTTTCTGTCTAAATCTAATCTGTTTAAATTAATCTTAGATTATYTTCATTTCTTTATATTCTTTAGCTAGTCATCTCCTTCTATTGAATTGACAGCATGCTTCTTTTGGTTTCACTTTTCTGTTGAGAGTTGTTTTTAGAAGTTTTGATGAAAAGACAAACATCACAAGAATATCTTTGCATCCARTGATCCCTTTTGTTGAGTTTTTAGATCTTCTGAAACTGAGAATAAAGTTACATCTTATTTGTGTTTGAGATAGGTAGATGTATAGTTGTTAGTTGTCTTACCTCCCATGACCAACAGATGCTGGTAAGGAATAAATAATTTGCATTCTCATCCACATCAGTCCAATTTGTCATGTCCTTAAGAGCTTTTGCTGACTTTGCACAAYAAAATAGCCCAATTATTGTTGAATTTTTTTCTTTTGGAAAAACTGCATTTTAATAATTGCTTACATGGTCTTCTTGGTAGAATYAAACAATGGTGATGTGCTCCTATTTTGGAAGTTCTTTCCATTTTTTTCAGTAATCTCTTATTATTAAAGGATTTTTTCTAGGCCAAACACCACTGGGATAATTGTGCACAATTAATTTTTGTTAGGTAGGCAAACAGAAAACCTCCCAGCACAAATCTTAAGAGCTGGCATTGGACTTTAAAACTATTTTCCTCACTGCACAAAGGAAGGTAGCAAATGCACACCATCTCTTCCTCATCATTTGAGATCAAGCACGTACTTCAAAAATTACCTATTTGTAAAGGAAACAGGTCTCATGTTACTCCTTGAGTGGCAACAGACCATGCACTCTGCAGATGTTCCTTGCTTCAGTAGTCTCAGTTATTTCAGGGGATTACTAACATTACAGGTTGTACCATTAAACTACAGATCTGCTTTACGGCAAAATCAAGGCTGCTGAAATGAACAGAAAAGAGTATTTTATAAATTGTGCCTTATCTTGCTAGGTACCACATGGGGATTTTTATTTAAGGCTCTCCAACATAATGCACTATATGATAACATTCTCAAGTGCGTCTAAACTTTAATTTCTTCACATGGAGATTGAAATTTTCTGTGGTGTTCTGAATATCTTGGGGAAAGTGTCCAATCAGCCAAACACTTCCATTTTGGAGCCTTCAGTGATGTGGTTTAACATGTATCTTAATAAAGAGTTGTCAGTACAACTTTAGGGCATGGAGAACTGTGGTGCCAGACAAGTTTTCCAAGGCTATAAGCTTTTGAAAGCTTGCACATCAGAAAATTTCTTCTAGGTTCAGGGTATCAGTCTTTTTATTAAAAAGTAACAAAAAATATGGAAGAAAAATGAATTGGCTATTGGATTCAAGAAGAGGAGGTAGGAAGAGAAACTAGAATAGACCAGGACCAGGTTTTTTTGAATTGTGGGTGTTTTATAGGATGCACAAAATTTAATCAAATCAGGAATTAGCTGAATGGGTTACACACGTGAGAATAGGTATAAGAAGATGAACAGGAATCATACAGTGCCTAAATGCTGGGACTGGGCAAACAGAAAGATGAAATTGCACTCATAAAGAAAAGAAGGTTGGACAAATAAACAAAAAGAAAGCCAGAATACAGTGGTAAATGGGCATGACCGTGTCTGCATGACTGATTTGTGTCTGGCTGTAGAGAAAGAGTTTATCAAGGGCAAGGAACCAGGAAAGTGAAGAGATGAGAAAATAAAGCTGGATGCAAGTTTTTGAAGGACTGTGCAAGGCCAGGTGTAGACTGTAAATTTTCAAGGGGTAAACCTAAGGGAGGCACATAAGAGTCTGGGGAAATGAGCTGAAGTGCCTGTGCTCACTGTCCCCCTGTACTGAGYAGCAGTAGAAAACCAATTCCTGCTTCTCTCCATTTGTATTTCACTATYGTGAAATATTCATGGTTCTCATCTCCTAATATAAGGTTGTAACTGTGTTATGCACTTTTCAGTTGTGCCATTAGAGATATTTGAAGGCTGGCTGGGTGTGGTCCTGAGCATCCGTCCCTTAGTGAGYCTCCTTTAGCAGAGGGATTGGATCAAATGGCCTCCGGAGGTCCCTTCCAACCTTAAACGGTCTGTAATCCTGTGAGGTCACAGCTCGGTGYCAGGCAGTGGGAAGGAGGAGCGGATCCAGGGAAATGACCTGCTTTTTCCATGTCCTGTGAAATGCCACACACCCCTCTCTTTCTCTGTCCATGAGAAACTCCCATGCCAGGGAGTTTCTCAAAATTTCTCAAAATTTAACAAGCATTTGAACTTYCTTCAGGGGCATTATTTCCATTCCCACAGGTTAATGAGTGGACTTGATGATTTTAGAGATCTTTTCCAACCTGTACAATTCTGTAATATTTTCAGTTGCATAATTACATGCTATTTGTTGCCTGTCCCCTAAGAACCTGGAAAGTGTAACTGGTTTAACAAAGCCTGTTGGCCATAATGCAAGAAAATTATTTGTAARGACAAAAATACCTGCCACTAAATTAAATACTATGAATACCTTAGAGTTATAAATTAGAGTTTCACTAATCTTCAAGCAAACTTGGAAAGAATCCCAAAGATCATACAATATTTGCATTATCTATTTAGAAGCATACTAGCTACCCTGATTTAACATCTTTCCTGAGAACTGTTGTTTTCCTAGTTTAGAGAGCAGTTAACACTTCTCTCTGCAGTCCGCAACAAAGACCATATGAAGAGATGTTTATAGCACTGCATTTTTGGTAATACAGTAAATATGAAAATGGACCTTCACAATTTGATTATGTACCTGTTGAGAATTTATGGAGACAAGTGATCTTAATTTCTAGATGAACAGTGTATTTACATATTTGGGTGAGTGCTAACAACACCATAAGGGTTGTATTGACATATAGGCAGGATTTGATTTTGGCCATACCCAGAAGTCCTTCGGGTGTAGCTTGTTCTGGTTTTGGCACAGCTTCTGCTTTCCTCTGTGTTCCCTTTTCCCCCTTTTCCCGAAGCAGATGCCCACAGGAAGAAAAATACACTGGCCATCACTGGTAATTTTCGGAGACCTTTTGGTAACTGCTTGTAAGAACAATTCAGTGAGGCAAGGCATCTTCTTACAAGCAATTTAATTCTTAATCACTAGGTCTTTAAGCAGGAAGAAGCTAAATGCTATCATGGGAAAATGCCAAAGTAATATGGGTTAGTTCTAGGGAGATGTAGGGGCTAATTCTAGCACAACAACCTTAAGTGCTGGCATACAGGAGTAAATAATGACAAATTTCAGCAGAGCTGTAGGGTAATACAGCTGCTGCTTGTAGATCTTACCTCCATGAAAAGAAGGGTTAGAAAAAACATGAACCTTATTCATACAGACCAACAACAAGCAGAGCAAMATTTTAGTTCTTTGTTTCTGCATTAGAACTGGTTTTCCCTCTGCCATGCTCTACTTTCCTACTCCCCTTTCAGCCTGAAGGAACAACTTTTCTCACAAATACTGACTCTGCATGCCTTGAGTTTGGTTGCATAAGCTTCCCACAGGCTTGCAAAATACATGGTGCTGCTGTGAACTCACAGCTTTGAGTCCTGAGTGTATGAACGACAATCAGTGTCAACTGCCAGTTTTTAGGACCATTGCACTCTCATGTTTTTAAATGTCTAATGGTGCTCAGAAGCTCAGAATAATTTCAGGTATGCTTATTTATATTCCTAAATCCATATATATGGTATGTATGTGTGTGCATATTCTCAAAAGGCATGAACTATGCGCTTGGAATGCTTTTTAAAAATTGCTTTCTGAGAAAACACACAGTAACTGATGGTGCTATTGACATAATTCATAAAGGGAATAGTTGATTACCTGTTCTGTAGCTGAGCCAATGAATATTCATAGTTCCCTTGGTATGGAGCTGGCATATTTCAGCTAATTAAGTCTTCTGCTTAGTTGGTGCATATGCACACTTTTTATATGATACCAAAGTATGTTTAATTGGGGTTTGGCAGATAATACCAAAGAGAGTTTGCAAACAAACAAACAAAGTAGGCTCCACTGCCATTTCCATAAATGGAATGGTATCATTTTATGGACGCCTGTATAAAAATGTCACCTCATTTCAAAAGGGCCTAAACCTCACACTATTAGGGCAGGTTTCAGTTGTAAAATGGCAGGAGAAATATTTCTTTTTAGGTAAAACATTTATTTCAGATGTGCATACAAATTTCTTCTCAGAGTGTTTACAATGTTGTTGAAAATTGCATTATGCCCTTTCCTGAATGTATATGAGAATACTATACTGTCTTTGAATTAAAATTTTGGGATGTCGTTTTTCCTTTGAGCATCTTGGATGTAAATGAAGGTAAACTAAAGAGCAGAAGTTGAGCTGCTGCCTCAGTTTCTTTCTTAACTTCCTGCTGTGTTTTGCTGGGAACATGCATCGTGGCTGGCAAGGAGCACAGCTTTTCACTGGCTGCTCATCACCACCTTGTTGACAGCAAGTTGCCCAATAAGATGACCTGAGGCTAGTTCCAGGGTGTAAATCCAGGTGTCCTTTYAATGGCCTCACCAACAGGACATTGAGGTCCATGCCTGGGTCTTGATTGAATGCAGAGTCCAGACAGCTGAGGTGTGACCCAAGCCAGGAACGCAGTGCTTTTGTGCTCTGAGAGCCTAGAGGGACCCCAGCATCCAATCACAAGGAAATTATACAAGGGATGTGCCCTGCTGCTCTGCTTCCATGGAACCTTTGCCTGGTCTCCCAGTTATCTTTGTCCCTGCCACTGCAGAAGAATCAAAACTTCAGTGCCACAATGTTCTCATGGGTACATCAAGCCAGGCTCTGACCTTAAGTTATTCTCTTCTACCTATGAGAATGACATCTTATTAATTTTTAGTCTTAAATTATGTTTCCCTCTTTTGCTAGTCTTTCCTCCAACCTGTAATATTTTCCACCCTGATGGACGTTTCCCATGCTTTTCCTTGGTATCTGCTATTGAACAGAAAACTGCTGTGAGTCCACCATCCACAACAGCATCTTTATGTCTCATTGACTCGTGACTCTTTTTGGATCCCATCTTTCTCTCTGACCCATGACTGCTAACACCTTCTGTATTCCAAATACTCTGGAGCACAGACAATTTAAGAGTTGGTTATGAAACAGAGCATTTTAATAGAAGTCATTACTTCAGACCCACTCCTTCTTACACAGGGCTGGAGTCCCATCTGGAGGAATCATATTGCCACAGGTTTAAGGGAATAAATTGTCTTCACTCTGTAGCTGGTGGGAAAATATCTCCATGTATACAAGCTCTAGGGCATCCAGAGCAATATTTATATCAGATTAGATGTGTTGCTGAAAAAAAGAAAATCAAATCAAGCCACTCAGAAAAATTCCCCACACCCTGCACTAGGCTAATATAGTGGAGTTAGATACCATGTTAAGGGGGTATGTGGTTCTTAATTCAGGTAAAACTGCTTCCTGCCAAACTCAAGATTACYTAAGTAGTTATCAGAATCTCATCTAGACCTGTCCCCTAAGGAAGGTGTGGCTTTACTTCTAACCTAGAGTGTGAAGTTCTGATACACATTGAATTCCACTTATGATCTCAGCCATTAAAATTTTGTTCAATTCAATGAAAATCAATTCCACTCTTCATTTTTTGAAATCACATCATTTCTGTGTATACTCTGTAATCTGCTCAGAAACACCATAGCACTTTCCTGGGTATGAAACTGTAAAACCAAATAACCTCTTATAATCAAGACCAATATGACTTTTATGTTCTTGATATAATATAGCAAAGAAGGAAKAGAAGATACCTTTGAAAAGGAAGGTCTAAACTACATTTTKAATATTTCTATCATAAAACTAGGAACTGACTGGTTCATGTTCTGCTTCAGTAACTTCTCATGAAGAAAATACATTTGAAAATTGATGAGTCTTTTTTCCTTTTCATATTTGTTTTTTTCTGCCTGTGAAGCTTTAAAAAATGAAATCCATAATGAAATTGTTTTCTCTGTAAAGCTAAGAATTTGTAKGTAATTTCATCTTACCTACATGATGATTTCATCATAAGTATCTAGCTATTATGTTGTAATGGTCAGTCAGATTTAGTACATAAATTCTAATTCCTGATAACCTTTAGTAGACTTTGAAATAGCAGTTATGTCAAAAGAATTTGTCAAATAGCTGTTTTTATAAATGTTAAAGCTATATCAGAGTTGGGTTTTTTATTGTTAACCATGCTGCAGGGAGTAAAAGTAATTTTGCATTCTAAAGAAGGCACAGCATTGGGTTTAAGTATGAAATATTTTATTGCCTTCTGGTAGCAATGGGGGACTGCAGCACCTGGAAGAACCTTGTAATGGATTTTTAAGAATTGCTAGCATTTCCCCCCTCCCCTTTTACCTCAGTGCTTGATAAAAAAAGAAAATTAGGAGAAAAAAAGTTGTCTGTTTCTGGGGATAAATCAAGTCACACAGTGCCTAGAAGTGTTTAAAGTAAAGATTGAAGAGTCAAGCTGGTCACAGCAAAGTCAGTTGATTTGAAGTGGTCTGCAGGATTTCTCCAGTGTCTACCATGGCAGGGACTACAGAAACCAAGAAACCAAGGTGAGTTCTCCAAAGACTGTCCTTTCCCTGGGAAAGTAAACACCAAATGTTTAGTAGCCAGTATTTCTGTATTGCCTGGGACACCAGCTCCTACAAATAAGTCTATCCTTACCCCTAGCAAGGGCATGCTGCAAGGGCAGCCCCATTCAGGGGAGATGACAGGGACATGCAGCCAAGGGAGTGTAATTCCTCTCCCCAAAAGAGCCTTTGAGCCTCACAAGATGGGTTTCTTCTTTTATAGTGCCATCATTTTAATTAGCGTAGGCACTGAAATTATCTGATAGCAGCATTGTAATGACCTCAGCTAATGCACTGGTTTTAGCACTGTGTTTTAAATGAGCTAATGAATCTAGATGTGGCATGAAAATATTCCAACAGGCATTTTATAGTATTTCTGTATAGATAAAACTAGAGTTACAGTAATTAAAATGTTCTTGTAAGCCAGTAGCACTCCAGTTCTCCTACCTCTTACAAAACTATTTGGACTAGTGCTAGCTTTTACTACTGTGATTCTCAAGCATGTATTTTTACCCAKACCAGAGCATGATCCACTTTTGTCTAGTTTAATCAGTCTCACAGGAGACCCCCTGACCTGCTTGCCCAGAAAAGTGAGAAAATAGAAATTCACTTGATAGTCTTGTGACCTGGAGTCAGAAATCAAACTGCAGTACCTTTCAGGAGCTAAAATTCACTTTCAAGAAGCCATGTATTTAGAGGCAGCAGCCTAAGTTCCTATTAGAAGGTGAGACCTGAGACAAGTTACTCGTAAATAAAACAAATAAGGCTGCTTGTATGCTGCCACTCCAAATTAATTGACTTCAACTGTTGAAGGTATTTAATGGAGTTGCTTAGATTTGGGGTTTGGAAGTGGGCAAAATTGTGCAGGCTGCTTATTGAGCACTGTGCTTTCTGTTTGCATTATGGATGATCAGTGAATAGCGTGGCCACTAGAAGGYAATTTGCAATATTCACTGATTTTCACCTCTGCTATTTAGTGGAAAAGACATATGACTTTTTTAGTTTGATAATGAAATACTGTTTTCAAGGTAAGCAATTCATGTMCAAAGAGAATGCTTTACTGACAGTGTGTCCACTCATTGAATCAGTTATGTATCTAAAGAATTCTAACCAAAGGAAGAATTAGAAATATTTCATCTTGTTCCCTGTGGRACAGCAAACATCAATCAGTATATCTGATCCAGAATAAATTGCAGTGATTTTTTGTCCTGCAGAATTTAAAAGTGAAACTCCCATTGTCTTGATTTTATGGGGGTGGAGACATAGTTCTGCTGGAACTAGATAAAGTATTTATGGATTAAGGCAATAATGTGAATAGGAGTGTCAGAATCGAACCATTGAACGCTGAATAATTAGAAGTGAGATCATAATGAAATTCCTTTCTGCCTACAGGTGGCTATTTTTTTCCTTAACCTCTTTGTTAAATGCTAGGAATAAGATGTAAATAAAACAGGCAAAGGCATTAAGTTGCATTAGAACTGCTTTTAACTTTAATGKCATTCCCTGAGTCTGAAATAACCACTGTTACTTACAACTTGACCTCTTTGATCTGGCAATAACTTAGCCCCTTAAGCTAGAAGGTAACACAGTCAATTATACCTCAGCACTGTTTTCACAGGAGACTTGTCCTTCCTAATGTAGATTCAGTAAAATTGATAATGTTTGTCTTATTTCTTCTGTTGCATAACTAGAGTGGCAAGTGGTTCCATTTATGCTTTTTAAAGATGAAATAGGAATGTTCTTCCTGATCCATTGCCTAAACTTCTAGGACTTAGTTTCAACTATTCTCTAACTCAAGCTTTACTCTTTGCTCTGCCATATGTGCAAAATATACAGAAAAAAAGCTRCACAATGAATTCAAATATTGCCTAAAGCAATTCAGGGGCGTGTTGAAAATGTGTGAGAGTGTGCATTTATATTACAGAAGGTACAGATTAGTGTTTGTGATTTGAGTTCTACAGCAGATTTTTCCTTGCAGCCTGGTGTGGTTATGTTCATTATGACAAGAAACCCTTCAGAAATTCAATCTTTCAATCGCATTTCCTACCTTTTTCTATCTATCTGGGGCTTTTGTTTTTCTCAAACTTCTTACTAAATTAATCATTGTTTCTCTAAGTTACTGCCTGTAAAAGAACACAGAGATCTCCTTCCGCATTCTGTGCTGCAGCTCAGTTTCAGGGAAGTTTCTCTCTCAAGGCTGTGTGAGCTTCCAGGTAGCTGTTTCTTAGTTTTTCCTTTGTTAAAAAGCTGAAAAATAGGGCCACCAAACRCCTCCTTTCTCCATACCCTGTTCAAAGTCTGTGTCTCTCGATGCAGAGCATCATACGAGATGGTGCCAGAAGATGCCCAGTTTGCATCTACCTTCTACTGGGATAAAATGTAGGAGTGTATGAAGATCCTCCAACCTACCCACGGTAGCTGGGGGACATCAGCAACCTTCCCTTGCAAAGTATGATCAGATAGTTGCTGAGATATCAGATACTGCTGGACGTGGTTCTTGCCCGTAGGCAAATTGGTTCTGCAGATGGGGACAGGAATGCTTCACTCTGCCAGTCCTCTGTGAAACACAGATGGAGCCCAGAGAACAGGAAGGGAACCCTCCTGTCGTTCCCTTCGTCTCCAAGGAGGCAAGATGTGTGTGGGAAGCATGAAGGACTCATTAGAGACAGCAAGGTGGTTTGCCACTGAGAGCAGCAGATAACTGGTGGCAGAARAGAGTGTTTTTGTGAGGGAAGGGAGAAAACCTCACTGTGGCAGGAAGGTACGTGGGAGGCCAGGCATGTCTGCTTTTTGCAGATCCTTGTGGTTTTTTGTGGAAGATATTAGGCTTCAAGCAGAGATTAAATGAGGGGAAGACCCAAAACGGTCCATAGATCAAGGGGTAAACAAAMCACTTTGAGACAGCTGCTTCCTTTAGAAAGGGGAAGCAAGTCAGACTTCAAATACAGAGACTTWCTCCTTCTAAGGACAGTAATTTTGCATGCTATTAAGCACTGGCCWGATCCCAGGACTTCAAAATTTAATATGGGGTTTGACACTTTAAAAAGTTGATTTGTTTACAAAAGGARCCTGTATTTTGTCTCCTACTCTTGGAAAGGATAGAAAGGCTTCAATTAACTACTGTGATCAGCTACACTTCAGARAAAAATRCACAGTTCACCTCAGTGTTGACTGCTTCTCCAAGTCTTTGGACATATTTCAGCTGTGATTAMGATTTCCAATTATATTACAGCTGGAAGGATAAAATGCATCAATAAAAGTTGAATAAAATTGCAGGGCAACCCGAGGACAATAAAGTAGCCAAGCCACAGGGAAYGAGAAAGAAATTCACTAATAAAAACCTAAGCTGTTATGAAATGCCTTTCAGTCCAGCTTCTCAGAGCAAAATGCACATTTCTATTGCTTTTAATCTGGAAGGAACTGAGGCACAAGGCACTGAAATGACAAAGTGAAAGGGCAAATGCAGAGAAATGTCCTGTAAACATGGAACATAGAGATGTCATTTGCCATGGAAAACTGTCAGAAGCCTGTTGGAAGGCAATTTTCAGTGGTCAAGTTGTATTTCTTATTTGCTTTCATTTTTGACAGGAAAAAAACTAATGCTTTTCTGTATTTCTCTAGGAAGTACRATTCTAGGCAGAAGAACAATACATTGGGGCTAAATTGGAAACGTAGCATTTAGTTTGATTTCTGCTTCAGAATGTAGTATGAAAATAGGATAAATAAAAATTTCATTAAAAAACTAAATTCTTTTTTCAGAGAATACTTCAGTATGACATTTTGACATTATAATTCCTTCACTTTTTATTTCTTTATTCAATAGTATTCACCAAAATTCACACAGTTTAGGAAAGTATTTTTAATTTTGCCTGCAGAACTGCATTTTCTGATGGAAAATAGTTCCCTTAAATTTTTTTCTGTCTCAGTTTCAGTTATGTGTCTATACTATCCTCCTGCTTATGCAGAATTGTCCCCTGAAGTATATTTTACCAATTCTTTGTCCAGTCTTGCTATAAATGTCTCAGACAATGAGACTCCCACTGAAAGATTACTCCACAGTCTAATAGATCTGTCAGAAAGATTTTCCTGAAACTCAGACTATATTTTCCTTGTCTTAATTTGGGATGTCGTGGAGCATCTCATGAAATGCAAGCATAGTAAATCAGTTGAACCAGATGGTATTCATCAGGGGGGGTTCTGAAAGAAATAAAGTGCAAAAGAGGGATGATACTGACAATAAATCATTAAAAATAGCAGCTGTTCCTTTTAAAAGGGAAAATCCAGCCTGTACTTAGAATAAAAATTATTATTCTTTTCTAACTGAATAAAAGATCAGTTTCAAGAATGGCAGCCTGATGAGCYTAATCTCAGCTTCAAGAAAATCTACTAACAGTCTAACTGCAGTCCAAGTATTAGATGATTATAATTTTAGACCCAACCATGGCATCTCCCACAGGGGTAAATAATGACTCTCTGGTGTGAGAGAAATCTTTGGAAGAAAAACATAATTGTGTAGGAAATTTCATTCTAGAAAAAAAAATTGTAACTGAATGGCTCTAACATTCTTGGATTTTTAAAAACGTTTCTGGAAAGGAGTCTCTAGAAGAGGGGTTCATAGGAGGGGGAGTTTACTGAGCTGGATGATGTAAATGAAGGCTCCCAATGCTAACATCTTGGGAGGCAGCAGGGAAGGAGTTTATCACACCAGGTGTCCAAACCTGCAGTAGTAATGTCTGTCATGATAAGATATTTACTTCACTTTAAAATGCAATGGGCTTGCATTACAATAGGCAGGGTGAAGGAAATAYACTGAGCAAATGGAGCATGAGCAAGTTAAGATTTGTGATGGTCCCTAGGTCTGATGRCAACCCTTTTTTCTCCTCAGCCTCCAAGAGAGTCCTTTCTCTAAGCTGGTAATCTCGGGAAATTCAGTGCATCCTGCTCTAGTTTGGATAAATTTTCCATCRGTGGAATTTAAATAACAAATAAACCTCTTCCTGTGAAGTGTATGTCAATTATCTCATAGGTAACTCAAAATGTGGCACAAGAAGGGCATATTTCTGTTTTCTGAAGAAGCATGTATTTGTATTAAAAAGCAGGAGCAAGACAAATTGGTATTTCCATACTGAGATGAGGAATTACATTTATTATTATTCAGACYTTATCTCCAATTATGTTAGAAATTTAGCAGGTATTCCTGGGGCTTGAACCACCTGTTGAGAAAATCTCCCTGATTAGTGTTGCATGAGCAAATTATAGGGACAGAATTGTGAACAGAGATAGAAAAAGTGGTTTAAGAAAGAGAAGCACAGAGCAAAAAGCTCCTGGGAGTTATGTAAAAAGCCAGAGAGGRCTGACAGTTTTAAAAGAATTATTCATTCATCTGAGTGCTCTGGGCAAGGACTGGCAAATTATTTCTTTTCTGCTGTGTCATTGTGATGCCTGCTTGGTTTGGATTTTCTTTCTGTAGGTCTCATTCATGGTGGCTCCATAATTCTGCTAAATACATGCTATCAAAGGTATCTGCTAAACTTCCTGACATTTACTTTGTCTACTGTAGGCATCACACATTCAGCCCTGACTCTGGCTGCTTTCATGTCCCACCTGCATTTCCTCTAGACAAATCCAAGTCCCCATAGAAAGTACACTGGAATCCCTGTGTGGRAAGACTGATCTGCAGTCTACAGATAACCCAGGAGGATATATCTRAAGGCCTGCTTTATTCCTGCAGAAAGGGCTTGGGGGAAAGGGATTGTTGCAAATACTAACTACACCAAAGGTTTGCCTCAAGAAAACCTGGAGGGCTGCCCCAGAGTCAGTACCAGCATTGTTCCTATAGTGCAAATTCTACTTGTGGTTATTTTGACTTCAAAACTGCCAGCAGAAAGAGTGGAGAATTCCATCTAAACATGTGAGCATTGCTACTGAAGTCCTTGGAAAAAAATTTACATTGCTTTAAGTAGAAATGTATCCAAAGATTTTTCTCACTAGAAACTCCAGTATTGTACTACAGTACCTTTTACTGTTCAAAATAATCATTAAAAGACAGATTCTTACCATTTTCACAAGTACTTTGGCACAGCACTGCAGCATTTTACACCTGCCTGCCCTTACACAAAGTGACAGAGCTGCAGTCTCAAAGCAAAGTTACCTTGGCTAAGGATTCCTCCACAAAGCAACAATTTTAGGCAGCTTGCTAAGACACTCCTCTTCCCACCACTAACTGATGCCCAAATGCAAATCTCTGTAAGAAATCCAAATTCTGGGCCATTTTCCACACAAATCTGAGTGTATTCTGCTTGGATTTAGTATTATTAGCACTGAAATCCATGTGCAAGGGAACTGGAAATGGTAAAGAAGAAAATGTGTTCCATTTTTGTGATTTCTCAACAAGATGGCAAAATCATAAGAACAAACAAAACAGAACAAAAAAGGACAAAAGTCCCCAGGCAATGACAGTTTCTTTTGCCAAGTGTAAAAGTTCATGTGAGTCACCTGAGACAGATGTGCTCTGTGGTCTTCCTGCAGCCCTAGTGCTGTGATTATCCCAACTGAGAGATGCACTGGAGTGTTCCTTATGCCACTCACACCCAGGTTTCTCTCTGGCCTGAAAGAGGATGCAGTGCATGCAAGGTCAGGAAACAGCCATGGTTCACTCCTATTGCCAAGACTGCACTGCAAAACAAGCATAAAACCATGGCCATCCAGTTGGATCCTCACTTTTTTTCTCATACACCCTCCCAGTATTATGATTATGTTGCCTTCAGCAGGATTTGTTTGATATGCAATTAGCTCCCAGAATATCATCAAATTCCAAAGTAGCCTCTTTGACTGAAAGCTATTTTTGTAAGACTGTTGAACCACTCACTCCAAACCTTTGAGGTTTCTCAGAATATATTTGTTTTGCTTTGCATTCATCTCCTTTTGAGGTTTGCATTTTTACAGGGTAATCACTATACTGTGAGTACTGCAGAAACCTCTCTTTTGCATTGTTGTAGGAGCTTAGGTTGTAAGAACTGCTAGACATACTCAGAATTTACCATAAAACAGGTTTTGGTCCCTCTAATGATTTTTGGCTCTCATTAATTTTGGCTCTCTGCTTCTCAGAGATGTTATCCGGAATTTCTACCATGGAGAGTGGCAGACACATAACACAATTGGTGATTCATGTTTTGGGGTACAAAATGGGTTCTTCCTGGTGTCTAGATCCATGGTAGGCCATTGAAGATGATAGACCATTCTGCTGTTGATTTTCATTTAGAGCTAATTTAGAGTTTTTCATATTAGGTTGTGTCGCTTCCTTAGTAGTTAGCATAATTTTAATCTACTGCTTTGCCAACATATTACTACCATGATACAAAGCCTTGTTGGTTCATGTCTCTTTGAAAATTGCTCCCAGAGTTGTCCCATTGTTTCCTTCCAGGAAAGGAAATGTTGGCTCGGAGTACTCTATAATGAGGTCCTACCTGGGTGTGGTTCTTCTCCATTTAACTTAGAGCAGATTCTCAGAGCCAGAATTCTCCAGAACTGAACATACAGTACACAAGTGTGGTGAAGACCTCACCACTTTCAAAGACACACAAAAAATCTTTGATTGGAAGAAAAAGAGATAGACTTCCAATATAGGGATTATATCTTGTGAAAGGAAAACATTGTGCTTTTTTGCCCCTTTTTGTAGATAAAACATTAGTGGATAAAATAGGGGATCATATTCCTCTTTTGAAAAACTTACGACTTAGAGATTTGAAGAAAAATCAATGTGACATTTGAATACACTTTGAAGTTCTTTCACAGCTTGAAACTTCACAACTTTTGTCTCTCCCTTTTTTTATCAACTGTATTCATTACATTTCCATATAAAGCAGCCTCCTTGTTAAATACCATCTCTCTCCCCCTTGCTCTTTTCCTCTTGCTCTCTCTTTTCCCATTTTCCCCCCTCCTGGCACTTTGCTCTCCAGGAGTACTGAACACTTTCTCTCAAAGGTAGCAACACACCATTCAATTAAAGCTCCGGCCTTTGTAAGGACAGATAATAACTTTGATCGCTGCATTTGTATAATTAAGGGACAGGCCTCTGGTTTAAAGGGGCTCCTCTCTCGCCTTTGAAACAGCGAGAGCGTGATGAGTTTTCTGCGGCACCAGCGCGGCAGGAAAGTCCCAGTCTCCTTTGGTGTCACATCTATCTGCAGCCCCCAGGCTGGCCGTCCCTGTCCCAGGGCCGCCGATTAGGCAGCGCCCCGCTGGCTGCAGATGGAGTGAAGAGGAGCGATAAGGGAAGCTGCCTTTCTGCCCTGCCTCAGATCGGCGCAGGGAGAGCTGCTCTTCACAGGCAGCCCCGGTGTAAGCCGTTTAAACAGGCGTGCAGGAAATATTGGGGTAATTACCAAGCGCACGGAGGGGGTCTCCGCCTGTCAGCGGCATTGAGAATGGATTCGAAAACTCGCTCAGCAGATTAATTGATCCTTTTTCTGCAGCCCATCTTTTGAATAATTCTCGCAGCAGCAGCACATAGCCAAAAGTTGGGAGAGTGTRGCGTGCCGAGGAGAGGCATCCTCATCCGCAGACGTGCATATTTACTGGCGTCTGCATCAGGCTTTCTTCTCTGCCAGAGCATTCAGAATTTTMGCGATAATTCATGCTTGGTAAATTTGTTTTCTGTAATAAGATCAAGCCCACAGAGGGAGAATGAAAAGCAGTGCCGCCTGTGCTTCCTTATCAGCGGTGATGCCAGCTAAGTGCTGTGATCGCAGGAAGCTGCTCCGAGCTGCTCTCGCCTGCTACTTCATTCCCTTTACTCGGAAAAGAGTTCGCCGCAGTTTTAATTTTCRGTTTCACACCATCGAAACGGCCGCCAGTTCAGTGGAGCAGTAGTGGCCAGCGGGCCCCCACGGAGAGCGGCCAGGCTCCTGTCCATCCCGGCAGGCCGCTCAAGTGGAACATCAGCCAAGTGGCACKTACTCACCTCCCCAGTTTGTTGCTGGGGAGATGTGTAAGGGCCTCTCGGTCCCGTCTGCCCCTGCCCTCACTCTTCCCAGCTGGTAGAGGACGGAAACTGGCAGCAAAAATCTTGATGCTGTACCCACTTGTCGCAGTTGCCTGGCAGAGGATGCGCCARCAGGAGGGAAATGGTGCTCGGCGCATCTGTAGAGGTGCACGTGTGTCTCCTCTGTAGCTGCATTAGCACATTAGCAGGTATTCCGTGCTAAAGCACAGAAGGATGGGGCAGCAAGGAGAGCTTCCAAGTGCTGCTCTCATGGGTGTCTGATATTAATTGCTCATTTAAGGAAAATAGAAGAATGTTCTGTGATTTAGATGCTCTGCTGCARAGAGGAGTTCAAAATTCTTTATTAGCACTTGAGATACAGCAAGTGTCAAAAATGTCCTGATCTRCTTTTGAATATCTGTATTTCTACAGAATGATCTAGTGCCTTGGCAGTTTCTGACAGGGCACTGTTCAATTCAGACTGCATTTAGTTGGCACACAAATTGCTATCATACTAAAATACAGCAAAGAGAGCAATTAAAATCCATTTATGTGATGGTTGTCAGCTTCTTCATACAGGACTTTTCTAGTGTTGCAGAACCTCTTTATAAGCCCCAAACTGACAAATTGCTGTGTGTTTTTCCTGTCTCCATTTTTTCCTGCCTTCACCAATGTTACTGGCACATCTGAGTGTCATATCCCTCACTCACAAAATACCAAGGGCCAGACTTCTGCAATTMAATTGCAAGCATTTGTGCAGGGGAAATTGCATGCTGAAATTATGTGGATTTGAGAGACCAAAGATGCACATGACTCGCAGGCAGGCAGGTGTCCAACCTGCCACCAATGTGTGCACTTCTCTTTTGCAGGCACAGACATGCACATGGAAAGCCTGTAAGTGCTGGTGTACTCAGGGTCACACTACAAGGCCCTGTATCCTGCATAATGCCCTCAGCAACCCTCATTTCTTGTTCTTAAGAAGTTTTCAAATGGAAAATTCCCTGTAGTGTAGGCAGATGGRTTTAAGAAAATTGCTGGGACTACTGTGACTGTGTGCTTGTGCACCTCCATCYTTCTGTCTTATAAAACATTGAGAAAYATGTCTGGCTGATTTCACAGGGTCTCCCTCAAGTATTTTTACATGTTYTGATCCACAGGTCTTGCATTTCTTCAGCCTTGGATGTCATGACAGAATAGAAAGAATCACAAATCTCATCTGACACTATGAATTTCACTTGTATTTGCACTACAGTGCAAAACAGAAGGGTCCAGCTTCATCCTATTCAACTGCGCTCCATTTTACATCCAGGTTTACCCTTATACCTCAGGGACTGGGTACTTACAGAGCTAGAAATGACAGGTTATCTCCTTTCCTGCCTGTTTTTGGCCATAGTTTGGTTGTTGATGATAGTAAAGGTAGGTATCTGCTGAGGCAGAAGGCTGAGGATCTGTCTGCCACTGCAGCTAGCTCCAAGGGTAGTGACAGTCACAGGACTTCACTTCCTAAGGCTGTCACAGGCCAGGAAAGCAGAGAGAAGCACTCTTAAATACACTRACCACAAGTCATATAAAGAGATTTTCAACAGGCCAGTGGAGAAAATTCCCTTAGCTGTGCATTTTTAAAAATCCACTTGTATCTGTGCGAATGACTGTTTGCAAGGAAATGCATTCCTAGATTCCAGAAAAGGGGCTTGTGGTGCTGCTGTGCTGAGGGTCTGCATGCACCTGTACTGACAGTGCCACACTAGTGGGAGCCAGTCTTGTTTTGAAAAGAACAGTGTATCTGCAGTTTGCACTCTGTCATAACATATGTGAGAATAATAYCCTACTGCAAGTGCATACAGTGTAAAGGAAACCTTTGGTACAGTGTGCCTTCTTGAAATTAATCTCTAGCTCCTGAAATGTACTCACTCTGAGGAGAGGAAACAAGGCTTGAAAAGCACTCCAAAGAAGCGTGTTGACATCACAGCTGCTGTTTTTAATRCCCCACTGTGCAGGGTAGCATCCTGAAAGAGACTAAAAGCCTCTGTCCATCTACTCATGCCAGATCCAAAGCAGGTGGCTGTTAGAACTGTCTTTTTCCRGTTGCCAGGCTTTCTTTTGGGAATCCATCTTAGAGCCAAGGGCAGTCTCCAGTGGGGCTTGCACCAATGATGTACTCTATTTATATGTAGCTAATTAAGTGATAATCCTAAAGAATCAGGCTACATGTGAAATAATTATTATTACTCACAAAGCACAAGCTGAGCAAATTATTTGTTTGTTTCTTTTGCTTATGCCTATATGCTTTAAAAGTGATGATCAAGAGTGTGTCACTTCACATTGGGATGTAATTATGCTGTCAAAACTGGAGTTAAAGATAGAGTAAGTTTGGTCGATCAGGACAAAACCCAGAGTTTTGGTTTCAGGGAAGCTGTAGAGCAAAAAATCTGTGGCTTGGACCCAGTTCTAACATCAGAAATATTTTTGAGTTCCCTATCAATGTTAAATGCTGGAAGGACCACCCCTGGTCACAGGAGAAGTTCAGAGATGAGTGGTACAGTTTTAAAGGCACAGCACCTCTGCTGATGTGTGATGGTCTTCTGGTGTGGCTGYGTCAGAGGCATTTTAGGAAATAAACCAGGAGGATGTGCCCCACCATGGACTTTTCTCCAAACTATTTTATGATGAGAAAGGAGTACTGAATTGGGCTCCTGCACACAAGTGTGTTTTGTTATGATGGTGTCTGCATGGATGGGGTTAGTCTTTGTRTTCAAGCCATTATATTGTCAGACCAGGTTAAATAAAATTAGGTTCTTAGTACTCCTTGAGTAAGCAAAGGAAGTATAAAATGTGCTAGGGTACATCTAACTTAGATTCTCAAAGTTTTTTGTGTATTCAGCAAGGCTGTAGAAGTGCTGCTTTTAAATTTTTAGCAACCCTTTGATGCCCCTGTAGTCTCAGGTCCATTCCCAGKGTTAACAAAAGCCTAGTTCAAGATTCTCAACACTGTCAGTCGTGGGATCACCAGCTGGAAGTGGTGCCAAAGGGCACTTTCAAAGGTGATAATTTGCAACTGCTTTGCATGGAAATAACTTTCCATTTCTTCTTCCTTTTCTATGCTGTCTTCACTTTCTTGGAAGAAGTACGACTGAGGAAAGATGTATCAGAAGTTTATGAAATCATGTGGGATCCTGTACTAGATAAACCTGCAGGGATTCTCACTAGATAAACTTTGTCYTGGATCCAACATAGTTGTTTTTGTGTTGAGCCTTTTTGTTTTAATCACTTTCTTGTGTTTTGCTGTAGAATGCCCTATGAGTGCAGCTGGGAAATTTTGGTTGTATGAGAGTGTTCTTGCAGGAAAAGTACCTCCTGCAGTGATACAAATGTGGTAGGCTTTAGTTTTAAATTATGAATTATTGCAGTTCCTTTGATTTAAATTGAACATTTTAATGTAGAAAAATAAGAGGAAAAGTTTTATTTCTGTTTGACCTCATGTGATGAATTCAACTGAGAGGAGTTTGAGTCTTTAAAATAGAAGAGCTAAGGCCATTTAATTGCATCGTTTTTCATACTTCTTTTCCCTTTTATTTCTAAATAATTGATCAGTTGGAGTTCCTCTTAGTGAGAGCAAAAGGCACCCTTTCTGGAGCCAGTGGGAACAACCACCAGCAGTTATCACTGCTTCAGGTCAAGTGCTGTAGAAAATAACCAATCCTATGTGCATGGCAACTATTTTAGAGACATCTCAATAAAAAGTGTCTAGAAGGATAGACAAGACGGATGGGTGAACTGAGCAGAGCCAAGCCTTTCAGTCTTTTTACATGGGATGTTCAACTCACTGACAGTTGGAGCTGTACTGTGTAAATGAGTTTGCAGGATTGAGACCTTATGAGACCTTAGCTAACAAGCTGTGCAGAAAGTAGGAAAAAGATCAGTCTTCATGTTGATATAATAGGATTAAAGAAAAACATGAAACTGAGTTTTYTTCAAAATAAAAAGGGAAAAGAATGAAAGGATAGGGGAAATACAGCTGAAGAAAAAACTAAGCAGAAGAAATTAATTTAGCAATGAGAAAAAAACCCCGCAATTTAGCAAGGAGATGCATTTTATTTTAACATTAGCTTAAAAAGATTGGTGCGTATCCYTTGAACCTGAAGTTGGTACTTTCTTCTGTTGTCATAGTCTGTCTCTTGAATCATGCAATGCAAACCTGTTACTTGAGATTCAATGGCTTGTTTAAAGCACACTCTAAGTTTTGTGGTCTCTTCGCAGTGGCTCATACAGAACCACTGAGTTTTTGACAGATCCCTGGAACACAARGTCTGTTTCTTCTGTGAGAAGGACAGGCCTTTTGCCCTGATTTGTGTTTGAATGCTGCTGCCCATCCGGTTCCGATCTGTCCTATCTACCCTCACCCCTGTTTCTCCTTGGATCATCTCCAGTTTCAATTTCAAATCGCTGTGACAGGTACTTCAGGTAAGCACTGCCTTCCAGTGTACTGCTGGCTCAGTGCAAAAAAAAAAAAACCTCAGGAGAAAGAAAAAGGTAAGGAAAAGGGTGAGACTGTTTGAAAGGAGTTTTACCATTATTTTTACTTGCAGTTTCCTCAAGGGTTATTTGTAACACTAGTAGATATAACATTTTTAGGACGTGTTAAGTCATCAGCAGTGTCTTTAAATTTTATCACACAGCTTGATGTGGAAACCTTGTTCATGTGTTTTACATGCTTGTAAACTGCAGACAGTCTTTCTGCAAAACAGAGGGATATGGGTAGACAACCGTCACGTAAAAATCTGACAGAGTGCCCCTAGTGAAGTCCCAAGGCCTTGCTGGGTACCATTTTACTTTCAGAGGAGTCTCACTGAATTTTTCTATTGCCAGGAATGGCCAGTAGGCTTTCACAACATCTTTCCTGAAGGAAGATTTCACAAGGATGGAATCAGAGATGTGACAGAACAACCCATTTCTTCAGCATTTAAATTTATTCAAGTCCTTTTGTCTCTGCCAAAGACCTCTTAATTGAAATACAGATTTTCAGAAGCTGGTTTGTTTGGCCTGTCTCACAGGCATCGAGTTCCATTTCTACTTGGTTTAAATAGCTAAAATAATGAGTGAATGCTGTTTAGGGATGGGGGAAAGCAACCACAGGAAGCTCTCCAAGTTATTGTCAGATCTGGCCTTGTATTTGATCTTGGTGAGGTTGGACCCTTCAGTTTGCATCATTGAGCCATACCTCACACAAAATGATCCAAAATAAGTCAAAACTAATCAACTTCCCTTTATCTGCAGCACTAAAACCTAAAGATGCATCATTCCAAATGCATCAGAAAATATCCCTCTGCTATTAAAAAACCCACCTTCCAGCAAAGTCTGTGAGGAGGGGGCTCTGCAGTCCCCAAACCTCTGSTTTTCTGTTTAGCAGAACCAGACATCCCACACTGTCTGCTGTGGGCCAAATAGTAGGGGGWTCAAGCTTGAAAGATGTGCAGTTATGGCCTAGAAATTATCTGGGTGAACACCAGCAATCTATCTCSTCATGTGAAAGTAAGATAATGATAATTAGACTGAACAGTGCATCCCTTCCACTCCAGCAGCACCACCGAGTACTTAAATCAGCTGGGATCCTGATGTGCTGCTAAAGAGCTTAGTCTGCCCAGTTTATGCTTTTTATTCATAACTTGCACCTTTATGCAGAGGTGATAATTTCCTAATAAATAGCAAATTCAACCACATYATACCTGTCAGATAGTTGCAAATACCTAGAGACGCTATTACACAAAAATGATTGTGTATTCTTCATTTTGGGAAAAAAAACCAGTGTGTGTCAGATTAATGAGGTTATGAGCAAGTGAGCAGAACAAACCAGTAAAATGTAATTAAGCTATTTAGCACTCCATAAAAACAGGAACACATAAAAAAGTAATGCGAACCACAGGGTGCAGTTACTTACCAGCCCCAGTACGTCAGTAGGACTTAAAGGAGCCCTCTCATTTTTTTTTCCTTTCATTTTCAAGGCAAAAAAAAAAAAAAAAAAAAGTTAAAATAATTTTAAGCTTTTAAAGTTGTCCATCCATGTACCATCCCCATTGTATGTTAGCTCTCCATCCGTACCTGTTTCCCCCCCCCCCTTAAAGTCTTCAGCAGGAGAAGGATTTTTTTAAAGAAATCTCTTGATATTTTTTCACTCTTTCCAGCTGCTGACACTCCCACTTCTTCAGGATTTGTGACCATGCTCTCTCTTATGTAGCTGAAGGTGTAAACTTATCAGGATGCAAACACACCAACCAAAATTGCTAGTGTGTGACATACTTTGGTTCTTTGCTTCTGTGTAAGTCCCTCCATTAGAGATGCCTCGACAACTGAGCCCTAGGAAGCAYAGAACTGCATCTAGGGAGACAGTGAGAAGGAGTTAATATGTGCTCATTTTAGGACTGAAATAGACTCTSAGAGATAGCCCACAGCACATGCAGTTCATTGATACTTTCATTGCGGAGAACAGACATTTCAAATAGTTGTTGTCTATCAAAGGTGGTAAAAGCAGATTTTCATTATGCATAAAGCCATTCTGAATGCCACTATGCAAGAGGAAAGGGATCAAAGGGAGAGAGCTTAACATGCTTCCAGGGTGTGTTAGATTCCCTCTAGTGGCTGATCTTCCAGAATTTAATAAATTACTATTGGCAGGAGCTAATACAAATATAGTCCCTCATTTAGCTGAAGTGGTAGGTGTTCAGATCCTGCTGATGATACCTGTGGGGAATTACAGTAAGGCATGGAAAGAAAAAAGGCAGGAGGGAGGAATCAGTGTGTTAGCCAAGAACTGCATCCAAAAAGGGAACTTCTGGAAGAGATGCAGGATATGATGTGCCAGCAGTGGCTTGATGTGACAGATCAATGGCTCATGTCCTACAGAAGCCTGGATGTAGTGATGGCCTGAGGATTTACATGCTTCATGATAACAGAGAGCTAAAGAAGTGAACTTCAGTAAACCCAGAGAAATTCTTTGGCAGGTTCTCACAGGGAGGAGTGCAAACACAAAGAGGAGAGCTGGAAGTTTCYAGGGGACAAAACACAAAAAGCTGCCCAGAAAACAGTCCATCCCAAAGTGACTAAAATAGAGTGGTTGTAATAAAACACTATAATGCAACACCAGGAGCTGTTGAATGACATGAAAATCAAAGAGAAAAGATAAGCAGAAACAAGGTGCTGGAGGCTGTAAAATAATACATGGCCATGCATARGCATGATCAGAAAGACTAATAAATGGAATTACAATTAGTAATTGACATAAAAAACTACATAATATTTCTGTAAATATAGTTCCTTTATGGGAGACGGGAAAACACTAATAGAGGCAGGAATGGAAACATTCAGCTTGTTTCTTTATTTAATGTTAAAAAGTAATGAGCTTGTAATTGCACCTCTGATACRATTAACAGCAGTTAATGAGAGGGCAAGAACTCTGGCCAGATAGTCACAGATCAGGTCAAATAACACTTAGACAGAGTTAGTGTGCTCCAGTCCTTAGGCTGGCTGAAATGTACCCTCGGAGTGTTTAAGAGATTAGGGTGAGCTATTGCTGGGTAGTGAGTTACACTCTGCAGGGAAGGGTGAATTCCAGAGGACTGCAAGAGGATGGACACAATTCTTGCRTTGTTTTTTAAAAAGGAGGGAGGAGTAAAAAAGAAGGGGAATTAGAGACTAAAAAGCTGGTTTTCTGTACCTAAAGAAAGTGTACAGATTTTTCCAACTCTGAGARGCTGCAGTGATAAGATACAGCAAACATGGATTTATCAAGAATAAAACATATTGAAACAAGACCATGATGAGCAGCATTGCATCTTCAGTGAGTACTGTGAGGAGGCAAAGGRTGTGACATCAGGGCTTTGGGCCATTCCCCTGTGTCATTCTTGTAAGCAATCTAAGAAACTGTGGCCCAGGTAAAACTACAATGGCGATGCAAAACTGAAATCAATAGCATGGTGTTCCAAAAAGACCAGTGTAGAGTGCTGTCTGTGTTTAGGACTGAGAGCCCTGTGCACAAATGGGAACTGGGAACAGGCTGCTCAGGCACATGGCAGAGGTGTGACTTGGAGCTGGTATTCTGCATTCTGAGGAATATGCTCCAAATGTGAGTCATCAAGGCAATAGCAGCAGCTTCACAGGAAGCTTGTGCCTTCTGTGGGGCTGGCTCTTTTTAAAGTCTTGTTGCTCAGTTTCAAAGACATGTGCAGGTCAATGGGTGTTGAGGATATGCTGTGAAAAGAGATAGATAGGAGCATGGTTGTCCTCTAAAGTTTCAAATCCTCAGTTAAGGGGCAGAAAATTTCCAGATCTTAGACGATGCTGACTTTTCGAATGTGTGGCTTCAACTTTTTATTCATAACTTCTTTTTAGACTGTGAAAATTGAAAAGACCATTTTWAAATAAAATAGCCTGACCTCATACTTACATAGACCTTTCCTGAGTTAATTCCTGTCTTAGTTAACTGAAGAAACCCTTTTAGAGTTATTGATAGCATTTGCAAATTTAGGAGTCTAGCACAGATATTACTTTAATTGTTTCAGTGATTAGTAAAAATGTCAACTTAAATTCTACTCTGTTTCTGACTTTTACATCTTGATATTGTTATGTGATTTTATTATGAAAGTTTTCTTTCCTATTACATAAAGACACAGATCAAGTTATCCCTTAACTCTTTGATGAACTAACTGCATGGCTGTCCAGGTGTGTACAGTTTTCCTTTTCCAATCCTCTAATGCTTCCCACTGATTTTCTCTGAATCCTCTCCAATTTATCAAAATCCTTGMTGAATCATGGACATCATATTTCGTTCATCTTATAAACTCCCAAACATGAAGCTCTAGTGCAAGATCCAGACTTAATATAATTCCCTTCAGAATTCTGCTTGCCTACAGAAATTTTCCTGTTTATTCTTCCAGGGACAATATTGACCCTTTTGGATGCAGCATCATGCTGGCACTCATGTACTATTATTTGACCGCTATCATTACTAAMTTCTTTCTGGGGATCCTGAAGTAAATTCCTGCTATCCTATAAGTGTGTCCAACACTCTTTATTCCTGGATATATTCCTTCACGTGTAGCCGTGTTACAGCACTAAGGCTTTGCCCTTTTGTCTAACCTAGCAGGTGCTTTTCTTTTTTATCAGCCTTTTTTGTGATTTAGATAGTGATTTCCTCTGGTCCTGCAGGGCACTGATGAAACTGCTGAACATAAAAGGGCTAACTGATCACTGTACAGCTCTGATAAAAATTCCGTCTATCATTGATGATTCTCTGATTTGAATCCATGAAAAACRTGCTGTGCTTGTTTTCCATTGCTCTAAATTCCTGGTCAAAGTGCCAGACCAGCCATCAGGTCATCTTGACTAGATGCAGTATATCATTTGTGATTTACTGAGAGGGTGGATGCCAGTCTTCAAACGATTCAGCTGTGTGACTGAACGAAGTCGTGCTGAACACTTGGGAGTCAAAAGCAAAGCTCACACCATCCATGAGAAATGCTGTGTGTCGGGGGAGGGATCAATAATTACATTTTAGTGTTGCAGTGCAGTGGTACATAGTTCATCTTTGACTAGTTTCTGTGAAGATCAATGTGAGATTTGAGTGAATTAGTGTGGCTAAGTGTTTCCAACTCAATAGCTGTAATATTATGATAGATACCTTAATATTACTATATTGGCTTTCTAGAGCATCCCACAGAGGTTTCGGTTGTTTTCTTTTTTTTTTTTTTTTTAATCACTTTACTTACGTTCACAACCCAGTTTTGAGTCAGGGTATGAATTTTCCTGACATATTTCTTGTGTCTTATTATCTGCTAGAACTTCAGTCATTATCCTTAGTAACGAATTTATTTAAAGAACATCATCAAAATCCCACTAATATTTATGTATGTTTTCTGAAGAAATATTATATTGGCCTCCTTGATCTATTTTTAGAATAYGAAAATTAAAATATTTTGTTACAGTGGATTAATTTACATGCCCTGATTTTTTATTACAGGTWTAAAATATCACCATGCACTGATCTAAGTGAGCTCAGAAAAGGAAAGAATTGCTGATATTCTCACATTGCAGACTGACCTATTTTTTATTGATATTTTAGGAGTTAAGGGCCACTAAGTTCACATATATTTTCTACTTTGAGTGTCATCATGCAGACAATTAGGTTTATGCTTGACTTTGGCTCTAAGTCCTGAGTTTCAGGAAGGTGCTGAGCCTTTTCAGTTTCCTCTGAGTGCTGGCAAGTGCCCGCATTAGTGCACGCTGTCATCTGATAAGGGCAATAAGGAGAGCATCAGCAGCATTCCCTTTTTTATTCCATCATATATAACGTGCTTGTCAAACAAAATACAGCACGGTGAGGTAATGACTGCGCWGCGTGAGCACGTTTCCGAGCAGGAGGCGAAACCCCTGGAGCAGTTCTGCAGTTGCAGGAGCGGAGCCAGCAGCTCTCTGGGCTGTGCTTGTGCCGTGCTGTGAGTATCCAGCGCGGGGGTCTGGAATCATCCCCGCTCYGCGCCGTGCAGTCACGGCCTAGCGACAGCATTTGCGGCTTTTCCACGGGCTGCCCGAGCTGTGTGCTGTCTCTCGGCTAAAGCCAGGCCCCTCGAGGCCCTGGGCACCTTTATCAGGTGCCATCCGAGCTTTGGTACCCGGGGCTTTGGTACCCCCTGCCTGGCGGAGGTCTGCGCGTTCCTCCGGCCAGCTCAGGCACATAATGGCACAGCTCGGGTTCCGGATGGAGCCGAGGAAGGAGCATGCTGAGAAAAATAATTGAAAACGAAGCTGCATTTAAAAGTAATCAAATTACTCCTTGGGATTAAATTTTTAGAGCCAAATTTTAGCCCTCGTTCTATGGCGGTTGTGTTGGCAGGACTGTGTGGCTTGGCCCAGCTCCATGCCTGGGGAGAGTTTACTACTTTTCTGAGTAAATAGAACATATGAAGCCAGATTCTCATTGCTTTTATGCCTAAGTAAATGCACCCCTTTTTCAATTGAACGTCCCTGATTTATACATATGTCCGTGAAAGAAAACAGAAAGAGAATGGCTCCGCAGCTGCTAAAGCCTTGCTGACTCTGCTTTCAGAGTGCTCAGGGAAAGSGCTGGTAATGAAAGATAAGAGGGCATGATTACTTGGGGTCTGATTACTTCTTCAGAGATCTGGACCTGCTCTTTCAGCTGCAAAGTGACCATTAGGATGAGGAGTGTAGTTCCACTGTGGCATCTAAGAAAGGTAAAATTCCATTGTTCAAGGACTCCACCCTTAAGAGCGCCTGAGGATTTATCCTAGACTGCTTGCCTTACTGCCTTTGGACATTTTGTCAATGACAGCAGTTACTACTACACAAGAGTAGGAGGACACTTTATAGCTCCTCTGAAGGAGAAGAAAAAAGATGTTCAGAGGACAGATGTTATATCTCTGGTCTTCCGGACCACTGCAATTCCCAAAAGCCTAGTCATGGAGCTGCCAGGTTTTGGTGTTCAGAAAAAATTAAATCTGTCACTGAATTGCACTGCCTGTGAGAAGATTTCAAACGGAGGAAACACTGCAAGTACCAACCATGAAGATTTTTCAGTGGCCTATATCTTCAACAGGCACCTCAGTGACCCTGGGTATATAAATGCTATATACACACATATGTTTGTGTGGATGTTTAAGCTGAGCTCAAATGAATAATTAAACAAAGAAGGATTAAACTGTTGGGGACAGGATAGATAGATAGATAGATAGATAGATAGATAGATAGATAGATAGATAGATAGATAGATAGATAGATAGATAGATAGATAGAGACTACAACTATCAGTGAGAAATACAGCAGCCTGAGCTCTCTTGCACTGAGGTGTTGCATTATAACATATGTATCTGTCTTGCCTGGCTCTTATGCTGAGCCCCTCCACATGCTGTTTGAAGACTTTTGTGTCATATATCCTACACTGTGCTCTGACAGTATCTAGACACTACAGAGTGAGTTAAGAATGGGCTGACACTTCGAAGACTGTCCCTTGCTGTTAGCTTAGCACTGTTTCATGTGAAAAATATCTTCAGAGTGGCTGTTTCTTTCTCAGATAACAGACCTGCCTACCCTTGCAAGTGACAGCTCCATGCCTTCCACTTCAGAAAATAGAGGGCATCATTAAAATTCTGACATCCACATAGGAATACCACAAAAAGAAAACAATAAATGTAAATASCCGGGTCTGGTATATGTCAAGATTTTAATGGAACCCTCACTGTCAGATATCTCAGAACCAAATAATTGCTCAAGAAAAATCTCTCTTCTTTACTATTCTGGGTTTTGAAAATTGGTAGACAGGTCTTAGAAGAATTAGATTTGTAGTGCCCCAAGGTAAGAGTCACCACATCTGTGGTCTCATTAGAGGACTTCTCTTCCGCCACAAATGCATTCATCAAAAGTGGTAGGAAAGAATTCATACAATGAAATTGCATGTGCTGACTTCTTTGGAAACTTGGTTCAATATTCACTGAAATCAGAGGAATTATTTAATCTGGACCTTGTGTTTATTTTTGGTTTTGCAATATGTGTTCATAAGTGACAGGACTAAACTTTTTTTCAAGTTGTTTTGAGAACACAAAATAACTTTGAAGTAATAACTTTGAGATTGCTCCAAATCCATGGGTGACTTATGACTAAATGTAAGCATTTAAGGGAATAAGAATATCRAAGTTGCTCAATCAGATCAGACCCATTCAGGCTCCGAAAGTGACACATGCATGACAAGAATTATAAGGAATTATAACATTATAAGGAATTGTGTACTAGAAGAGTGCAACAGTAATTTTCTTCCTATTCTTCTGCCAGATAGGAAGAGCTCTTTACTTGAAGTATTTCCTTTTAGGTTTTGTTGCTCTTCTAATATAACTGTGAAAGGTCTTATTGTCCACCAATGAATAGAGTACCTGATGCCAAATTCTGGCCTTTCCCCAAAAATTGGATACGAAGCAGATACAGGGCTCAGCCTCTCTCTCATCAGTCTGATGGCAAAATTCCCATTATGCCTCCTGCCATTGGAAGAATTTTTTCTGTTGAGACTTAATTCACAAACTACATCACAAAGTCAACCAAAACAYTTGTATAATTTCTAAAATTATATCAGAGAATAATTGGGAAAACCCACAAAAGTATGGAAAATTAAAAATAAACTTTTTTTTTTCAAAATTGTCTCACCACATCTTCATCAATTTATTTTCTACAGTGTTAAAAATAATTTTAAAAACTGCTTCATTTTTAGTTAACTGAAGTATGATCACTAGTCAGTACATCTTTAACGATTTTTTTTGTTTTGCCTTGGTCAATCCAAATTTTCCTTTACATCAGCTTCTTGGTTTGGCCAATAAAGGGGAGATATCAGTCTTTCAAGCATGCYTTTCATCTGTGGCTGTAAAGGACTGAGATTAAGACTGCAATATCCAAAATGCCAAAAATCCTTTTTATCACTGATTACTAATTAAGTAGTCCCTTATCAAAGGACATCCATTCATAAACGAAAGGAAATCTCATCATTGAAAGGGCCAGTAGTCATGAAATATAAATGAGAAGATAACAGTAATGCTATGTTCTCTTAGCATGCAYCATATCCCACGGTGATTTTTTACTTATAAAACATTGAACTGATTGCWTACTCTTCTGCTGTGTATCACTCACAAGGACTACTCTTGGGTAATGAAGTGTAATTAAGAGGAATCGTATCTGTCTCTTCATTTGAAGCCAATGATTTCCTTTCCCATTAGTTACACTCTGGAAATACAATGCTTTACAGACATAATCTTTACCATTGATTTCATTGACTCAGCTGTCTTCAGATGCTGGAGCTGCTTACCAATGGCTATATCACTGATATGCTTTTTCTTAGTTCAGAAGTTAAATATAAACTATATTCCTTACTAATCATTGGGACAGTTTATTAGATGCAGTGCTAAGCAGCCATCCAGGCCTTTGAAAAACACAAGATAGGTGCTTTTTTCTTTTCTTTTTTTTTTCCTCTATGGGAAGTTTCTTTGCATTTGAATTTGCCAAATCAGGTAACTCTTGTTACGCATTTTTTTCTCTTTCTTGAATTTAACTATGTTTTAGAAGCTAATGAAATATTAGAAAAACTCAGGGATATGTAATGCCTGAGTGCTTGGTTTCTGACTACTGAGAATCTGCAATGTGGGTCTGTGATGTTGAGGTGAAGAGCATAGAAACTGAAGGAATGTTTGTGCTCCCTCAGAAGTGCATCAATTTAAATACATGTGCTATTCCCTATGAGTAAGAGGATGACTGTAATAGTGCCATCCTTTATATCTCACTGGAAATTCACAGTAATTTATTGAGAAATTCTGAAGCCCAGTAAAGATATGCAGGTGAAACTCAGTGTAGACATGSTAACACAGAATAATCTAGCATTTTTAAAACATGAGCGTATGAAATTGGACATGCTGTGATTTCAAAGAATCATAAAACATCTTGGATTGGAAGGGACCTTAAAGATCATCTAGTTCCAAACTGCTTGCCATGGGCAGGGACAYCTTTCACCAGATCAGGTCTACTTCTTTCATTTTTATTTGACAATCTTTTATCTTGGACTTCTAATATTGGAAGTACATTTGAGTGAAAGASTTAATCACTTACTCTCTAAAACACATATGGACAAAATACAAACTACAGGCTGAACAGTGTTTGGCCAGTGGGAATCATATGGTAAATCTGCCTTTTTAGTGCTTTTTGCTTGCCAAGACCACTGCAAACCTCAAGCCTGTAGTTTTCTGCCAGTCAGCGCTGCCACCACTGTATTAATGGTCATCAAATGTCAAGAATTATTTTCATCTTGGAAAATACTTGGAACAAGAGGATAATGACTAAATAAAGCCTGAATCTTAAGGATAAATATGTAATTTATGATCAGCACAGGAAGCTGTATAGCACTTTCTGGGTTAGGTGTATGCACACACCGGGAGGAGAACCTGTTCTCCTTCAGTCTTGGTGCACATTTGTAAGAGTTAAAGACAGGGAACAGGTGAAYTATTTACCATGGCAAAGAACTATAAAAGCATTACTGCATTACCCTCCTTTATTTTTCAGTAATTTAAAAACATTTTTAATGAAGTATTGCAAACTGGCTTCTGAAGAATCATATTTTAAATAGCTTCCAAAGAAAGAGTACTTTTAAATATTGTATTTAGAGCTCACAGGAGACCTCAGACAGTTTGCTATTCATTTTAACCTAATGCAAGCAATAATAAACTTAATGGGTAAGGTGCCTACTTTCTGAAATAGTTTGATTCTCTAATGTTCATTATTAATTGTTTTAATACATAGAATTCACTGCATTTTATTGTACATATCTGAACATTCTTGAGGAAATCAGGRTAATAGGGTTTCTGGACATTAAAAATGTCCTGGACAATGTATTTTAWTACTTCTGAGCTATCTTCTGTTTTGAAAAAAATAAATTCAAGGAACTTTTAGAAAAGAGGGCAGAACTATCAGGGTGGCAAAACAATAACATTCTTCAGCTGTTAATAGTCCCTGAACTGCTAGAAATGCCTCCTGCTGTCTGCATTTTAGAAACCAAGGTAACGCTAAGGATGTTTTGTATCCTCAGTGGTGTCATTAGTACAAACTCATCTCAGGAGAAGYTCTCTGGGTAGCAGAAGGAGCAGTCTGGGGCCTGGCTCCTGTCTATCCCACAGGWTGTGCAGTGCTGCCTTTGTGTGTCCCGTTGTGCCCTGTTGGTTCAGACAGTGTCACACTCTGAAGCTGCACCGAGGCCTTGCTGGCTTCGGGGAGAGGTTGTCATCATTAGAGCTGATKGGAAAACAATGTCACACATGACAAGGTCTGTGGAAGATAGGAACCATTTTACCCACAGAATTTCCTCCCAGTTATGGCAAATCAGAACAGCACTTTGATTTGTTAACCACTGCACTTTCTTGTGTCCAGGAGCTCTGGTCTTTCCTTTCGTCTGAACAGCTCTTAGCACAGCACAACAATGGTTCAGCACTTGAGCTCTCATAAGCTACAGTGACAGAAGTAGGAACAAATAATAAATATATCAGTAATCACAGCTCCCAAACTATTGGTGCTTGCTGATTCTGRAAACCACAATAAAAAACAATTTCTCACATTTCAAGCACAAGAAAATGTCAGGTTTGTAAAACTTAGGGAGATGTAAAACCCCTTGTTAACGTTTGTCCTTCTGGCACTGTTGAATTTAGTAAGCCTAATCTTGAGGCATCTGACTGGCTTAACCCTCTCCTGTTTTATTCTCCAAACACCACTGATTTACATGGTAGTTTGCCTTAGACAGGGCAGTCAGGCTTTGATACTTGATCCCCRTGGGAGTGTTGATTAATAAATCCTGAGGGGGAAAGTTAGAACAGCAGAAAATGAGAGCAAGTGAGAGTCCTTTGTAAATGAGAGTCCTGGGATCTGCAATGATTTCAAATTACATTTTTCTGTGTATGTGTGTGTGTGCAGTCAGTGCTTTGGCATGTCAATAGCTCTTGGTGCACTTTAGAAAAGATGCTCTAAACATTAATAATCTGTCAAGCTAAGCTATCTTGGCTCAGGTAATTGTATAAAAATAGYACCATCACTGTGTTAGGAATGAAAAGAGARAAAAAAAAAYCAACCTGCAAAAAAGGCRCTGTAAAAGCAGGAGACTAAAGAAAACAAAAATGATAGATAGCACAGCCAAGAACTAAGTATTTTCTTCCTGAAGGCACAATAGCAAAAAATTGGTTCCTTTACAAGGCAAGATCCAAATYTGGGGCATCAAGAAATTTGAGAAGTAAGCTGTAGGCTTGACACTGGGGCCAGGCACCTGACCTCATTGCTGTGGGCTGTTAGAGAGCAAACAGAACTTTCTGCATTTTCTGTATTCCAGTATTGAAATGGTCACTGTGTGCTGTAATAGCCCTGGCTGCACAAAGCATCTGACACTTTTTCATATGACCCCTCATGACCTTCCTTAWTGTGGAGAAGCCTATGAATCTACCAATTACTACTAAAAAGTAATAATCAGTTGTGCTACATGCATGTAATAAGACCTCCACTAAAATGTATTGACCAATGTTTGCAACATRCACTATCAAAATTTCAGTAATGTCTTTAGTAACTGAAATTGTGGCATGCTCAAATTTTGTTGGTGACCTTCACTGAACTGACTGTAATTTGGAAATACTGTGAAATCTATAGAGGCTATACTTTGCAACCAGCCAAACCTTGAATGTGGGTTATAATTTCCACAGCATGTGAATGGCTTAATATTTTTATTTTATTTTACCTCTGATTAGTTGTACATGGAATATTAAAGCTGGCTTTTTACAGTCAGTATAGCTAGGGGTATTTAAATCAGAACATAGATCTCTCCTCTAAGTACAAATCAGAAGGACAGACACTTAATAGTTTTGAAACATATGGTTAATAGACCTATATTTTTTTATTTATAACTCCATGATTATATTTTATTTTTCAGTTTTTAGAGATTGGGAAAGGAATCTTCATATGGCCCTTAATTATTTTGAATTTAGCTAATGAGATATGTTGCTGCAGTCCAAACTCTAGCCTCATAATAAAAAGCAGGAAATACACCCGTTCTTGGTTTATCACTGCATGTTATTTAGAAGATTTTTTTCCTAGTTTTCTAACCACTGGGAGRGTTGTTTTTGTTTTGTTTTGTTTGTTTGGGGTTTTTTAATGATTGTTCTTCCTCTCCACATTTCATTGCTGCTCTCTGTTTTTGAGAGACCTCAGCTCTCATTTATACCAGAGCAACTGGTATGATTTGGGGACAAAAAAAGATGAAATAGCTCAGTGTAGGAAGAAAAGGCTGACCAGAAGTGATCAGCTGCCAAAGCAGAGGGAGCCAAGCCCTCGAGCAGCCCCTCGGGCTGGCCGGGCACTGTCGGTGTCTGTGTGCCCCTGCTCTCCTGCAAGGCAGGAACACTGGTCCATCTCCTATTTCAGCTTAGGGCCGGAGGAGAGGAAGGGATCGGGGTGGGGCTGTGCTTCAGGCTGAGCRCCCATCCTGGATTACACAGTGGGAGCAGCCCCTGTTCCCATTAGACTGCAGTGGCCCTGGCAMAAGGTGCGATGGAATGCTGGTGTGACTGATCCTAAGAGAAAGATGCGACACCAAGTATCCAGGGTCATCTCTAGTGCCACCACTGTGGCTGGGGATTAGGGTGTTGGACCACGGGGGACAGATGGTTTGGAGGAGGGCAGGGATGATGCCTTAATCAGTGTTCCACCCCTGCTCCCGGGAAATGCCCACTCAGCAGATAAACGGAGTGTCTTTCCCATGCTGCAGGGAGAGTCTGACAGAAACATAACGTGACACATGCTCAGGGCTGGTAACCTGTCTGCTGAACCACTGATCTTCTGTACTCACAGCACTGTAATTGGAATAACTTCCATTTTCCAATTCATTTAATGAAGATGGGATCTTGTGGACCATTCTTTATACTTCAGAAATGCTGTCTCTCTCCTGGACYCAAGGCATTTGTGACCAGCCAGCTGAGCATGCCTTTAGCAAAAAGCTGTCACTCAGAATTAAAAATAGATATCTGTTTATACAGRTACCATATCTGTACTGTATATTGTAATGTCCTTTTTCATTCAATGTATGTTTAAATGGTACAAGGAAAACATGGAACCCTAGCAACTTTGCAGCTAATTCCACTTCACCATAGCARGTTTGCTAGAGGTTTGGTCACTGGCTGGACTTCTCCTGATAGTTTACCACATCTCTGAGGGGTTCTTGGCTTTTCTTATGTGTCATTTGTGCTRTTCCTGGGGATTCTGTGGAATAAGTGATTGAAGGAGGCAATAGAGGAAAAAGGGTGGGGTTTTCTGTTTCCTTTCATTCATTGTTGATACTCTCTAAAAGAAAACTGGCAAGAAAGGGATGAAGGTAACACAGGACTGCTGCAGAACACTAAATTTTTTTGTCCAGTTCAAGTATCCCTGTTTTATTCTGTGCAGTACAAGCTTATTTACATAGGCTGCTTATGCAAGCTGGACCAGCAAAATGTCATGTTTTCTGTTGTGCACAACAGTCCTGATGAGCACTTCAGGATCTCACCTGTTATCCYTGTCATTGGAATTGCTCAGTGTATCTCAGAGTAGTTTGAGGACAGCTGCCCAGCCTCACAGAAAGACACTGAATGTTTGCTGTGATAGCCACTGCTCAGGTGTTGCTGACTGACACTGGATTCACTCTGTGGTGCWTGAACTGCTTTACAGTGACAGCAGTGGTCTGATCCCTTGCAGCCATCATTCCATGTCATTTGTCCCATRTTTGATGGCATTGCTGAGGATCAGCACTCTGCTCAAATTCCCACCAAGTCTTTCTTGTCTACTCTGCTTCTTTGTGGATGTCTCCTTAAWGCCCTATGACCTTCTGAATTCTTCAGCAGACACAGGGCAGATCCGTGGCTTTGTCTAAATGGCCACCACCTAGCAGAGTGGGAACTTCATGGTTTTGGTAACTGTCTCAATTACTGCAACACCTGCCTTTTACAGGAGTTGTCACATTCCCTCTGGGTTGCAATCATGGGTAGTTCTCATCCAGGCAGGTAATGTGAGTAATTCCTGCTGGGTCTATTCAAGGATTTTGAATTAAACTGTGTTTCYTTTCAATCTCCTAAATAATAGGAAAGAACATTAATGTATTGTTATGGATAAATTATCTTAGAAAGACATATATTTTGACTTTGATTTAAACAAGCTCTACWACTAATATAGGAATAGGGAGAATGGGGTTTGACATGAATTCCATCAAGTTATTTATAGAACTGTAAGAACAGATTTTACAATAATTAAAACCAAGTACAGGTTATGTTAAAGTAAATTAAGTCAATTTAGTCCATCATCATTTTTACAGTGTTGCAAATTAACATAACAGTGACRACTATAGTTGTCACTGACTTGAACAGCAGCAGTTAATCATCTCAGTTAATCATTATTAAYACATAATTCGTAATGATCAATCATGCTTGACTCTAGGATCATAGTGGGGTTGTATTAAATACTATATAAATATAAAGGACATCAATAAMTGTCCAAAAGCTAGGAAAATCAGGCCCCTATTTTCCATTTTGATGTAGTGGTATGATCTGTTTCTGTCATGTCTCTGAGTTTGTTAGGACTTGTTTAGTTTGAATTCATCTTGACAGGTAAGATGGCATAAATGGCATAAATGCTCCATRTTTGTCTAAGGGTGAACTCTTTGCTCAGAATCAAACTGGAGTGCAGTTCTCCTCCTACACTCTTCCCATGGCATAAAGAACTTCAGGAAAAGTAACCTGTATTTTTTGAGATTGCCCTCAGTTACCACTCAGCTGATGAAATCTGCTAGAGTAAGGGCTRGTTCCAAGGTGGACATTGTGCTGTGGTTTGTAACTATTGCAGCACTGATGTCCAGGAGCACCAGAACCTTTGAAAAGTAGTTTTGCCTGCTGCCTGTATGGYTTTGCAGGCTGCAGATTACCTGTATTCTAAAAGGCCGTGCTCTAGACCGTGTTTTGGTTTAGGTTTTTTTGAGGATTTCACTATTTACATGTTCATTTACCTCTCAGTGAAGCASAAGAGCAGCAACATGAATTAAGTGCATTTTTTAGGAAGCTTTGRAGTACTGCTTTTCAAGTTAAGTGTGCCTGGACATTTTAATGARTTTTCTTTACATGGAAGTTTACCAGAGTGATGGTGTTTGTCTTCCCAAGTAMCCTTTCCATGTGATGAAGCCCTGCTTTCCTGGGATGGCTGAGCACTGTGAGATGTGCTGAATGAATTCTTTGTTCTGCTTTGCTTGTGTGCATGGCCTTTGCTTTACTTGCTAAGCTGTCCTTGTCTCAACCCATGAATCTGCTCAGGGTTACTTTTCTKATTCTCTCCCCAGTCCTACTGTGGAATAAGGGAGTGAACTTAATTGCCAGCTGGGGTTATCATAGAATCATAGAATATCCTGAGCTGGAAGGGACCCATAAGGATCATCAAGTCCAACTCCTGACCCTGCACAGGACACCCCAAGAGTYACTTCATGTRCCTGAGAGCATTGTCCAAATCCTTCTTGAGCTCTGTCAGGCTTGGTGCTGTCACACTTCCCTGGGGAGCCTGTGCCAGTGCCCAAACACCCTTTGGGTGAAAAWCCTTTTCATAATATCCACCCTGAACCTACCCCAGCTTCATGCCATTCCCTCAAGTTAAAACACAACACCATGGTTCAGACATACTGCAACCCAAAACAAATCAATTTGTTTTATTTTCCCTTGAAGAGTGAAAAGCAAATAAATACTTTGATTGGAATTGATTTTAAGTATTTTAGTTTGCTCTAAGGGAAACTTGCGACAACACTGTGTGCATGTCCATAATGAACTTCAGCAATACTTAGTTCAAAATGAGTATTATTACAGCATACAACAGTGCTCAGAGAAAGCCAAAAATCCAACACAAAATAAAAGCATTAAAGTTTGATAGCTGTATTATTTCTAGACAGAGGTAAAGACCCACTGGAGGAGTTGCTAAGTGCCCTAGTATTGCARAGGATGTGTGAAAGTGCTTTTTTCTTAACCAAACAAAATATTTCAAAAGGACCAAACCYCTTTTAAATTCCTCCATGAAATGAAAGTCTCTTCAAGGATAGTTTGGCAGAATTAAACCATTAATTCGTCAGATTTCAGCAGTGTCTGATCTTTGAATAGCATGCAGACTGTTTTCTGCCTGAAGGACAAGCAAAGCCATGTGACTCCTGCARGAGGGTAAAGCTTAGAGCAGCAGGCAAAATTGTGCTGTATTTGCCTCAAAATAGCCCAGGTAACAGGGCTCCATCCATTGTCATGTAATGAATTCAAAATCAGTCCTCTGACCACAGCTGTAATTTCAATCTTTTTTTTTTCAATCTTTTTTCATCCTGCCCATAATTTCTTTCCTGAGTTTGAGGATCCCTCATGAAACTGTTATTTTTATGATGCTGCAGTACTTGTCCTCTGGGAAATCACACTTTGCTCTGCCAAGGGCACRAGTTCTCTTTTCAGCTCCAGTCCAGTCCTTGGCCAAGTGTCTCTCCTGTCCTGTCATTGGCACTGCTACTTCTGTGACTGCTGTGCTCAGAGAAGGTGCTACCAGTGCAAATGATTTCTCACTGTGCTGCAACCATGCACAAATTCTGAAATGKGAGACATGGAAGGACTGGGAATAAGATTCTGATGTGCACCTTTTGTCTGTGGTGCCTTTATCCCTCTGCACATTTTTACTGTTTAACTGTGCTAAAATGATTTATTACCTGAATTAAATTAAGAATGGATCCCACATTTGTCCTTCCATTTTTTGCTCAGAATGACACTTAGAACTGGAGGCAAGTGAGCAGAAAATACTTGAAAAATAATGTTGCTATTAAAAAAATATTTTAAGTGTCTTTTTCCCTAAAAACTAATCATTCCAAAAGTTTTCAGTAAAAAAAGTAGGCTTGAAATTACCTGAGATAAAAGATCATATAAAAAAAGATATTATTAAAAAATTCTATTAGGAGTTTGGAAATTGCCTCCATTGTGGGGTTTTGTTTTAAGGACTAAAAAAAAAAGCTCCTCAACTTTAACAGTTAACTTTTCAGGTTCTGGCCTCTGAGGAAGCAATCATGTGCTGAATGCCTCGACTTCCTGAAGAAGGTGTGGGAAGGGCAGGGCAACTTAGAGTTAAATCAAAAGCCGCTGAACTGCCAACAGGGAGATCTGCTATGGAGGGGCTGAGGGAAGGTCTCGTCAGAGATGGGTAAGTACTCTGTTGGTTTGGAGCTTCACTCAGGGTTCTGAAAAGGCTTCTTTGTCCAGCTTGGGTCCAGAGCCTAAAGGATATCACCAAAATACTTTTCCCTGTATGCTTTGGTAATGAAGKACTGGGCAGGGTTCACTGGTGTGCTTGAGGAGAGCAGCAGCAGCAGATGTACCTGTGTGAGCCTCAGTGCTTAGGGGATTCTCAGCTAAGGGCAGAACAGGTCCCTTCAGGCTGGTGTCTGCTTTTGAATTGCAGTTTCAGAGTGAGAGGCAAGTGCTCCTTGTAGCCCCTCTTTGCAATGCTAAATCTTTTATTGTGTCCAGTCTCCATCAGTCAGCTCTCACAGATTTAAGATGAAGAGGGCAGAGTCTCCTTTTAGGGTCATTTGTCTTCTGTCTTGATTTATATTGGTCACTCTTCTGTTGATGAACTATCACTACCAAGATACAAAGAGCAGAGTGAAGGACTCCTCAAGATTGATGCTGTCAGGAATACTGGACTGTGAACAATAATGTATGTGTGTGTTTGCATGGCTGATGTGTTTGGTTAGAAAACTTGCTGGTTTCTGAAATGCACTGAACCTGTCCTTTTTTCATGATTCTCCTGTGAAGAACATTTGAGTGGCGCTTTAAAAAGTCAGCCAAACTACTTCCTTCCAAAGAACTTCCTTCTTTTTGGTGTGGTCCTGGATATAATAATTTATTTCCCTTCTGTTGTATTTTCCTTTGCAACCCTGTGACTCTCATAAGTAGAACAATGGTCATTATTTTAGGGGCAGATCATAAGTGCAAAGTCCTTTTCTTTCCTTTACAATTGAGACAATAAAGCTCTGTAACATATGGTAGGTGAATATCCTAAATATATAGATAACAAAAAATAAGAAACAAATACAAAAATTAAAGTTCTACTTGTATATGCATTTTCATCTCTAAAAAGTCAGTGATGTACTTAGGAATACACAAACCAATTAGTGAGTATGTGAATGAGTGACATTGTCACATTGGCATGTAGCAGGCATGAGGAGTGTGTTATGCTCTGTTCTTCTATTCCTCACACCATTTAGGAGTGCACACAAATTATTTTAAATCCCAACAATTGTAAATTAATACATATTATCTGCTCAGGAAGTAAAATTATTTCAGTATAATGTGTATGTCTATATGCACAGCAGAATATGAATATTTATTTTTCAGTAGTCTTTGTTAAAATTTTGGTAAAAATCTTAGCTATTCAAAACTGAGAGGGCTTGATAGCCAAAGGTRATAATGTAAAAACATGTGTATTCCCTGTGTGACCTTCTGCTTGGGTTACCAGAAGATAATTTCTCCCAGATGCCAGCTTGCTGTGAGCTTTTTCATAACCTACACCTCAAAGGCATCCTGTGTGATCTCAGCATTTCATTGCTCTTACAAGGAGATTGGATTACCTGAAAATGTAGTCCAAGGTCTGGTCTTCAAAAATTCAGGTGCTTCTTGTCTAGAGCCACTTATCAGTCAATACTGAGAAATGTTTGCTTGATAAGGTTCAGGTGCTTGGAGGGAAAACTGTGTGAATAGTATGTGAGTAGCAGCAAGGGGAGAACTTGTGTTCCATTATTCATGCTGGATGCATGTTACCCGTGTCCTGAGGACCTGTCTCCCTTCTCTTCCCTGCAATTATAATTCAGTTACAGTTTTCATGATATCTGCTCTCACACATGTCAGTTTTGGGTTCTTGGTTGTTTGGTTTTTACAGAGATATGGTGGTTGCTAGTGACCTTCCTTTGCACTCACTTTGTCATCTTAGTCACAACTCCAGACCCCTGGCAGTTTTTGAGTGAGAGGGACCTGCAATATCTATATAAAATCTGCAGTACAGTTTGACCTAGATTTTATTGTTATTATCATTTATGCAAACAGCCATCCTCACTGCTGAGTCCCTGCTTTGACAATGTGAGCTGAAAAACACCCCTGGATGTAGAGCAGGAATCCCGAATTSCTCATGTTACTGTGATAATGGGGAGGGGTGAAGCAAGCATAGATAGCACCTTTATTATTGAACCAGGGTGAAGCAGTTGTGATGTTCTGTGCTGCTGTGCTCCTGTCAGGAGCCAGCTGCTGGGGTGTCCTGGTGTCAGTGGGAATTTGTGTCTACAGCTTCCTGAGAAATGCTGTGACCTGGTGAGGCCAGTGTGGCTCAATGGGGGCACAGAGCAAAGGGGTGGCAGAACTCCTCAAAAACATCCCTATAAACCCCATCTGCTTACAGCTCAGAAACTGCTGCTTAGACCTGGGATTCAGAGGTATGAACACACTCCTTTGTTCCTTACCTGTAACCACAAAGAGACCACCATTGCTGTGCCTGGAGCTCTGTCCACGCCCAAGCATCATTTAAATTGCCATTTATTAGAGTATTTGAAAAGCAAGACACTATCACTGTCACCTTACAAGTAATTACACCTTGGACAGGGTTAGAGATAACCTGGGTTATCAGTCACCTGGGTTGATAAGGGTCTGCAACAAATGATGAATTGTAAATACTCCTTTWTTTCTAGTGGGCTGCCTGGTTTTTGTTTATAAACCAACAGCAATAAGGAAGGGTTTTTGACATCTGCCATTGTTGCAGGATATGTTTCCAAGAACTTCTTGCTAAATTTGTTGTGAAAACAATTTATTATGGTAAAATTTATTTCCTCCATGTAAATACAATTTAAGTGTACTCTTTAGTTTCATTGAATTCTTCTCAAGTCATTTTCCCATTTAACTCTTGTGATATAATAATTAAAAAACAAAACCACAAAAAACCCTTAAATTCTTGTTACAGCTAGGAACAGGTTTAAAAACTGAAAGATCGGGTTCATATAAAAGCTGTTAATTGACTCAATGAAGTTTTGAGCTAGATGTCAGGTTGCTTTAAGGTTGGTTTATTCTACATGCCTAAATTTATACACATTTGTAGTTCTGTTTTGTCACATAATTTATCATTGTCCATTACCACATTTTGCTTTTATCCCAATGTACTGTGCCTACTTCTAACACTGAGTGTTACTTTGTATAAAAGTGGTCTCATCCACACCTTCCCTAGCACCTTTTTCCTTTTGGGTGTCATTCTATCTAGAGAGTAGGGTCAGATGACTTGGTTCAGGGAAGCTTTGACAGGCTAAAGAGTTTAAAAAAAAATCTCTGTTTCTATTTGAATAGGCTTTAATGTTTAAACTATTTTGGAGCAGGCAGAGCCTGCTGTACTGACAAGGTCTGAGGCTGCCATCATCTACACAAGCAAAGGTGCACAAGGCAGCTCAGCAAAGTTTGGCTGAAGGTTTGTGAGCTCCTATTTCACCTGAATGTGTCATGCAATCCCATTAAAAACAATAATTATGGGCCAGAATATGGACTTTTTTTTTACATTACTGTGTGTCTTGTTCCTRAGTTATCCTCTTTACTCTGATAATCTTCTCTACTTCCAAAATATAGGAAGTGCAGTCCAGCACAGGGAAGAGTCAAGTTGCCTCATGCAAACAACTTGATTCCTTAAATGTATTTATTACCAAAGGATTCAGACAGAAACCACAGAGACTCAAGGACCTTGGCACTCATCCTGCTTCTCAGCCCAGGTATATCCAAAAAGCCTGCCCTAAGGCAARCTCATCATTAGCCTTGTTGAACTTCATTTTTTCTTAGGATAATCTGAAGATGCTGGCACAGATCTTCAGCTCCCTTTTCTTTTCTAGAAAAGTTCCCATTGATAGTGAAATAAATTACAAAGAAAATGATACAAATTCTCTCTTTTTCATCCTAAACATGTTTATTGTTGTATTTTCTCCTACATGATAATATCTCCCAGAGTAATTATACCTAAACAAATGAAAACAAAAGTATATTAATATTGTTGATACTATAGTGAGTTTGGAAATGGGACATTTTTGCTGTAAGTATCCTTATTCCAAACATACTTTCTTCTAATCTCTTGTATGTGCTGCTGTACTATAGAAACATTAGAGTAAATTTAGGTAATAAGAAATTAATATGATCAAATGGTCAAATAATAAGTTTAGCTGTTCTTTTTAAGCTTTTAATTGTTTTTCCCAATCACATTATGAAAAGACAATGAAGAAAACTTGTAACAGATAGTACTGTAAGATAGGCTAAAAGCTTTCACATAATTTATATACATTTTACTTGGCCAAAAATATACATCACAGGTCATTTTGGTTTTTTTAATTGGCTTTTTGGAACTCAATCCCATACATGTGCCATAGCCAGACTTAAGTGTTAACTGAAATTAATATGAAGGATAGGCCTTATTTTTAGATCCAAAGCAACAAAATCCTGATAGACATCATTTTACTTTTAGTGCCATTGTAAGACTCTCCAGTCTCTCAGGTAATAAATAACCACTTGACAAGGCTCTACTTCATGATATAGATACTGAATCATTATGATAATCAAGCTCTTAAATTTCATCTTTAATTTTCCTTCTCTTTTGTGTTAACAGAATTTTGTTGATTTTGTGTCTCAGCTCTGATTCTGGGTTTCARTGTGGCTCATTTGGCATTTTATGGTTTGGAAGTTCTTACGCTTTATTTGTTTCCATAAAGATTGATACAGGAAGACAAAATGCTACTCTCTCCTATACCCTACACATGTTAACTGATTATATAGTTGAACTCCATGACCTATTTATCTTCCTGAAAGAAACAGAAATGACTTTGTCACAAGCTACAGAATATATGCAGGACTGCACAGTGCTCAGTCCCTACTGCATTCTGAACAGTGATATATTTTAGCATCCAATATTTATGTTCATTTCAACTTGTATTCTCATTTTTCATCTGCAGTGCCCTTGGTGATGGTAGAAATTAGTTTTATTACAGCTTCCTCTAAAGGACATCCATGCTTGGAGGAAAAAACAGGGAGGGAGAAGTCATCTGGAGGCATGGACTCCAAATTGATATGTCAGGGAGGTATATCCATGAATTTCCTGTTGAAGTATAGTGATCCATAACCCTCTTTTGTATTATAGACTTAAAAATTACTTTCTTTTATGGTATGTCATGTGATTATACATGTCTTTGTATCAAAACTCTGGTTTCAAGCCTAGGCTGGAGCCATCAGTGCTGTGGAGGTCACCCTGGCACAACAAAATAGATAGCAGCCCTTCCATCAGGCACGGGCATGGCTGTGGCTGCCACAAGTCCCTGGGAAGCCTCACGGCCACATTTGCTCCTGCTCCGTGGGGCCAGGCTGGCACTGCCATCTGTCACTCACTGCCTTGATCAGGATTCATGGTTGTGCCTCCTCTCACCTCTTCCCTCAACAGTGGCCTCCCTTCAGGCTGCTGCAGCCTCAGTCTTAGTTAGCAGTGAGCTGCTATTTTTCCTGTGTCTGGCCTGTGAGSCTGCATCTCCAGCAGGCCCTTTTCTCCTCCCTTCTTCCACAAGAGAGACATTTTGAGTCAGTCAGGGTTCAGTAACTGCAAGGAAAGAGATAAAATAATAAAGCATCCTCCTAATGCYGTATGAAGTTGTGGTAAAAGTGTAATGAAGGAAAGGGGAAGAAAATGTTCTGCATAGCTGAATCATCTACATTCAACTCAGCTAAAATCACCTAAGTTCTTGAACAGCTGCAACAATTTTTTGTATCCYTGGCCCTATTAATCTGACATTTGGTCCAATTAGCAAAATCCATTAAATATAAATGAAACTGTTTTGCAATATACTGTAAAAAATCTTGCCCTTTAGACCTCTTGTAGCAGAAAGAACAATTTGGTGCTAAATATTTCATACATGTTTCAAACTTTGAAAAGTTGTTTTTCTCCCAGTRAGGAGCTAGTGAGTTTCAGTAGGGTCTCTATAGCTCTTTACAGGGAAGGAAACAGGCAGGAACACTGCACAATGAAAAGCTACTTAAAGAGAAGGTGAAGGAGAGACTAAAAAAAATTCCAGGACTTCCAAAAAAATTGACAAAAATGCAAAATTGCAGTGTGCCACTTATGGCACTATGTGAGTGAATGCWAATGGTGGCCATTTTCCATGGGAAAAAATCCTCAATTCCCCAGTGTCTTGGGGTCAKCTCAGAGRCAGTGTTTGGGGCACCAAGGGCAGCCAGAGTCCTAGTCACTGGCAGCTTTGGTTTGGGAGAAATCCTCCAAGTTTGCAAATTTTTATTGTGGCAATCCATTGTTCACCAGGGCAAGTGGATGCAAACAGTGGCCATTTTTCATGGGAAAAAGAACTCATTTCTCCTGTGTCTTGGGGTCAGCTCAGAGGTTGCATTTGGGGCTCCAAGTCCAGCCAGGGTCCTTGTTGATGGCAGCTTTGTTTTGGGAGAAATCCTGCAAAGTTTGCATCTTTTGAAGGCGACAGCCCTATGTTGCCCTGTGCAAGTGGACACAAATGGTGGCCATTTTCCATGGGAATAAAAACTCATTTCCCCAGGATCTGGGTGTCGGCTCAGAGGTGGTGTTTGGGGCTCCAAGGGCAGCCAGAATTCTAGTTGGTGGCAGCTTTGTTCTGGGAGAAATCCTGTGTTGTTTGCAAATTTAGGAGGTGCCACTCCACTCTCTCACAGTACGATTGGACACAAAAAACTTTTCTCCATGGGGAGAAAACCTCATTCCCACAGTGTCTAGGGTCATTTCACAGGTGGCCTTTGGGGCTCCAAGAGCAGCCAGAAAACCTCGTTTCTGGCAGCTTTGGTTTGGGAGAAATCCATCAAAGTTCACATATTTAGGAGGCGCCATCCCACTGTTGGCCACATGTGAGTGGATGCGAATGGTGGCCATTTTCCATGGGGAAAAAACCTCATTCCCCAAGTGTGGAAAAATTTGTGATATTCTGAACTTCAAAACTTAAACCACTTTTTCATGTGGCAGTCAGTGCCTTGCCTCCTTTCTTCTTTTTCAGTCTGTGCATATTTGGGAACTAATACCTGTTTACAGGAGTTTTGCTACTCTCAAGTCATTTTCAAAAGCCTCTCATCACAGCATGCAAGTCTGTACAAYAATCTTTAATCTACAGAATCTGTAAATAATAACAGAGCATTTTCCAAAATAATTTGAATTCATAACCCCCCAAAAAGTAATTTTTACTAGATGAAAAATGTCATTAATTAAATATTTTGCATCAGTTTTGTTGTTGCCTTCCCCACCCTACCACTCTCCCTATTCCAAGAGGTTTTTCAACCTAGATYATTTCAGTCCACACCCTTAGAAGTTGCATTAATTCTGTGTGGAGGAGGCAGTCTAGGTGAGATATAGAAGCAGGACCAAGCTACAAAGGTGATAAAGCTGGGGATATATTTGAAGTCAGGTTTGCTGCTAAAGGACACTTCACATGGGAAGCTGCACACTAAATCTCCAGAGCTTTTGTTCAATCTGTGTTGCAGGTTATTTCCTCTCCCTTTCCCTCAGCTATGCTGGATAAAGAGGTGTCACTTTGGAAGACAAAATTATTGGTATGTTTAATGTCACTGCTTTATTAGGGGACAACTAGCGCAAAACTCTTGCATTTCAGTRTATCAAAGGTTTGCCCCTTCCAGTGCTGATTAGTAGGAAAGTCCAGAGGTGACCCTGTCTGCTTTCCAGGACTGTATTGTTTATCACTGGGTCCTTCAGCTCTGTCTGGGCTTTCTAAATCACAATACTCAAGAGAGAACTCTGAGAATGCAGGGTCTCTCAGTGCTGTTTCTTACAAACTGACTGCTTGCAAAATTACAATAGAATTCCAAAGACCAAGCAGTAGGCAAGAAACAAAAATGCTATATTTAGCAATTCCCTGTGAAGAACTGGGGAGGAGTTGCACTAAGGAGGAGCCCACACAGCCAAGTGCTTGATGCAGTGCTTGAATAGACAGCATTTTCTTCATTGTAGGGAAAAGTTCAGATTTGTGCTGATGGCTGCCTGGCAGAAGCTGTGTAAGGGCAAGGGGGCTCTCTGTTGGAGCAGCATAGGCTCGGGGTACTGGTGAATTATTGAGGTACAGAGATAAATTAGAAATACTGCCAGGAGRCCAGGGAGTGTGCCAGGCAGTTCTYTCAGTRCAGGCAGGACAYGACTGACTGCAGACTTACCTTTCACAGCACACTGTGAAACACTTTGTGTGTACCTCAGCTGTACCTGTTTCTGGAAGTCCCAGGCAGGAAGGAGGATTACAGTGCTTGTGAATGCCACAGCTCCTTCTGTTGCTGCCCAGCTGCTGCAGGGAGGAGAGGAAGCTCTTGGGTGCTGCCCTGCCCTGCAGACAGATGCTCTGAGGAGGATGAGTTCAGCCAGATGCCAGTGCAAAGTCAGGCCTCAAAATTTCTGCATCTTATCAGCAGCAGGCCCTCCTTGCAGATGGTTCAGCTGTGTAGTGCCTCCCAAGCCCRCTGGGGAGACTGGAGGGAAAGATACTGTCTTCTGCAAGGTGTGCTGGAGTGTAGGCTGCAAGCCAGATTTAAAAACATGAACTGTCGTGTTTAGGGCATGGCCTTCAGCAAAATGAAAATGAGATGTTCAGGAGAGAGCTGTGATACCATGCATTGCATCTCTGATGRAAGAAAATGATGGTCCAGGGGACACACCCAAACATCTTCATYTTTRTGTAATTTTAAATTTTTTTCAGATYGTATTTTTGCATAATAGGGCTAACTAACTGTATTCTCTAAATTCAGCCAGACAAATTCTCACTCAATATGAAATTGTGTTGATGGGGGAGTTTAAGTTATGGTTATTATACTTGTGTTTATGGTTATTACCTGTGTTTAGGGACTGTATTCTCAAATAAGCTATCTGAATGAAATACAGAAGGACCTTCTATTGGAAGGGCCCAAAGAGACAAAGGAGTAGAATGAAGATTGGGAATAGAAATGAACAGGAAGATGAACAGATAAAGCAGTCACTAGAAGGCAGCAAATATCACAGAACTTTGGGGAGACATGCAGCAAGGCAGAAGCAGAAAAAAGAGATGTGGAAAGAATCAAGAACAGGGAAGGTCTGGGAAAACAAATACTGTCCATATAGCATGAGAAGTAATCTAAGCCTAATATAAAATAAGGCCTAGAAGAAAGACAGATATCAAAGTGTATCAAAGTCATAACAAAGAATCATAAGAGAAATAGAGTATTGAAGAGAGCTGTAGGAAGCAAGAGAGTGAACAAACTGTAGAAACACTATAGGGATTTGAAAGATTTTTTTATGTCTTCTTCCTTATTAAGCTTCATCATTAACAGGAGTACTGTTTGATCTTATTTATAGCATCAATATACTGCTGCTTTAAAATCTTCCCCAATATTGTATCAGCAGCAGCAAGTAAATTTGAAAGCTTCAGCAGAGCTGTGCGAGATAAGACCACAATCAGCTATTCCTTTCTCTCGTTTCCAGTGAGATGATGCTGGTCCTTTGGACTTCTCTGCTAAGGGGCTTTTTAGACTCTCCAGCACCTTCATTGCAAAAATGTGTAGAGCAGGTATTCAGAGTARCAAGAAGCCAATTATGGTAATGAYTGTTAGGAGGAGAAGAGGAATGCAGACTGCTAGGGAATCCACATTTGTTAATCAAYGCTAAAAATAATGGGGTTAATACTATAAATTAAGAAATAATCATGAAAGAAAGCTATGGCTAATAACAAAAAGAGGAAAGGATAGAATGGGGGMGGGTAGGTGGGAACACTTCAAATAATGGGAATAAGGGATGAATGCAGGGAATAGATACCACATGTAAATGACCCTTTTGGAGTAAGATAAATACTGCCATACACTAACGTCAGTTTTGACAGTAATAGTGATTAGTGTGAGCTGATAATTGACAACAAGTAAGTACAGCCAGAGCAGAAACTCTGCACTAAAGTCCTGTGACACTATTACTTAACTCAATTAGCTCAAATTACGGAAGTGTAGCTGAATAAGCAATATTATGAACTGTGACTCCCATAAGCATTTCACTCTCAGAAGGTAATTCAGAATCTACTAACTRGAAGCTAATAGCCAGCAGGAGCACATGCACAATTTATGACTTTCATTTAAACAGSACTGCTTAACACAAAGTAGCTACTTTAAAAATGAATGCTTAAGTCTGTTTTAACACCTTTCTCAGCACTAGAGAAAAATCTGTGTTAAATCAAAACCACCTTTACAACCTGTAAAGCTCTCATGTTTTGCTACTAATGTTGGCAAAAATAGATGCAGCTTCATCAATATAGATACAAAAGGTGCCATTAGCTTTACTTCAAACATCAGCTAAACTAGTTTGAAATAAGTACTAAAAATATTTCTGAGTACACCTTGTTTCATCTAACATCTGACATTGGCTATCAGTTCATCTTTCCTACCACATTGATCTAGTTGGTGTTTCTACTGACTCTTACATCTATTACCTCAGGCAGAGTCATGTCAGTTGATTCTAAAGGTGACAGTATTAATGCTTTCTCTGAAAAGCTCTTCAAAACTTTCCCCAGAAGAAAAAAAAATCCCTCAGTATTTATAATTGCCACCTCACRTTCACCAACTATACAAAGCACATTTCTTAAAGCAGGATAAATTTTTCCCATCACCACATCARCTGTCATGTATATCCAATCTGAGAAAGTCATTGTTTCTGCAGTCATCAAGGAATATGATACCTCTTTATCTTCTCTTCAAATTCTCCTCCTCTCCARGACTTGAGGGAACTTGGATGGGCCAGGCAGACTGTTGCTGATTTGTGAGGTTTTCTGTTCTCAGCTCTCTTCTCATGGATTATTTCCTAAACTTTCTCTCACTGTGTTTTGTGCATGCCAAAGAGAATTTTGAGAAGATATTTTTGGGTATCATGGCAATTAATAATGGTATAAACTGAGCCTTGAGCTTTCACAAACAGATGTGTRGAGCCATACACAATGCTGAGAGAGAATCAGATTGACCTCAGAACATCTGCCAGATGTGGCATGCCGCAGGGCACACCATCCCATTATCCCACTAATTGGCAGTACAGCCAGTAAGTTCAAGCAGTTGACATGAGAGCGCATAGAGTATTTCTTGCATCCCACTTTCTCCTTGGTTTCCACTCATTCTTTGAATACACACCTGAAGTGATGACAGCGTAACCTTCTTGTTTTCAAGTATGAAAGGCCAATATTGTTAAAAACAAACAACCTGGCAAAACTCTCTTATGTCACAAGTGTGCTGCTTCTCATCTAATAACTTCTCCACAAAGTCTCTCTCTTATGACAATTACAGCTGATGTGGCATTAGCTCATTTTGAAGTATTTGCTCAGAAATTATTTTCATGTCTTTTCTTTCTGCCACACTGAACGCTTAGCAAAAAAAAAAAAAAATAAAAGCCCAGGTTAAAACTGTCTGGAAGTTTTTAGTGGACTATAACAATACAGGTAGACCAAGTCTAGGTTGAGAAAAATTTCCAGAGCTGGGTATCTAAACGTCATGATTCAGGCCTGAACCACTGATAATTTCTGTTAAAAAATTACGAAATTGGATTTTGAGACCTGTGTCTTAATGGCTATCCTTAGGTCTCTTGACTCAGTTGGTATCTGGAACATTTGGRCATCTGAGGACAGACTTGTTTTTGCACTTTGAAGTCCCTCAGGTGCCTGAATTTGCTTCTCAGCATTGTCTCACCAATCCTGACCAGACTCTCACTCACAGCATCAAGGGTGTGTGCACACAAGTTGGTGTTGCCTTAGTCCCCGTGGAGCTCATTCCAGTAGGAAGGCCCCAAGTGTGCCTGCTGGTTTGATTGATTTAGGCTTCTGAACCGAGACTGGAATTAGGGATTACCAAATCAGGGAGATGGAGATCCTAGTCCAATGTATCCGTTGCACAGGGTTTTTAAACACTCATGTCACCTTCCAAGGTACTGACCTTGATGTTAGAAATTCCCTAAATAGGTGTCAGTAAGATTGCTGGAATAACTATGCTGCTGTGTGAAGGATGCAGAAAGGAGGTAGAGTCTCTGCAGAGAAAGAGTTCTGCTCACAGCCTGGTTTTGCTAACTGGGAAGGAAGGGAAGGGAACTGGAATACATGCTGCTGTGATCTCCTGCTCCAGTGGCTCAAAACGCTGAGAGGAGCTCATGTATTTTTCAGTGTTGACTACCCTTGTTTTGCAGGTGATGAATTACAGACCCTTTAGCAGCTATGACACTCTCTCTAATTGTGTTAACTCAAATTAGCTCAGAGCTCTGAGAAACTGGCATGCAGTGAGACAACCCAGTGGGAGTATGGGATTTTCCTGCCCTTGCATAGTGTATAAATGAAGGCTCTTTTCTATCATGAACAGATAGCGAGCTCCTTGCCTAAAGCTGGCTGGTCGGAAAAGATCCAGTGACTTCAGGGAGACTGTGCATGTTCACATCAGCTGAGAATCTGGCCTGAAGTATTATTAAATTACRTATTTCAGTTCTATAAATAGCCCTGCCCTGCTGAGATGATGTGCCTGATTCATGGGGCCTGCTTTGCTGCATAGGGCAGTTGATGGGCAAGATAACCAGTAGTCAGATCATTAAAACACAATTAGACAGAAGGAAGCCAGGAATTCAGCCGTGATCCTGCCTCTCCATTTTGTGCCCCAGCATAGGCTGGCAGTTCCTGTGGACAGCTGGAGACACACGAGGATGTTACCTCCTAGCTGCCGTGCCATACCTTCTCCAAGGAGAGCAGCAGCTGAAAAGCAGATTGCCTTCCTGAAAATGGGACATCCTGTCAGCAGGGGAAAGCAAACCGAACAAAAGGTCTGTGTGAAAATAATGCAGCCATCCTCCGGCACAGTGTATATTCAGACCAATTCTTCATTAATTATTTTAGATGACTGGTCCAAATAAAAGTAAGCAATATGTGAAGCAGCAGGATATATGTGGATATTTATGGTTTTCTGTTCATTYCTAAACCAAGGCTTTTCTTGTAGGTAATGATTATTTCTACTGTTCACAGTGGAAACATTGGAGCTTGTATTTGAAAAGAAGTAAAAACATAGCAGATTTTTTTCCCCATGATATTCCGCAGAACAATGTAATGGCAACATCACTTTCCCAGATAGTGAACTGTCTTGGCCAAGCCTATTTTTGTATAGATGGAATTAAAATTKTTTAATATATATTACCTTTMTCTAAATTTAATGTCTCCAGTCCTTTCATCTCCAGTCAGTGCTAGAGGTCTTTTYGAACCTTTACAAATCTGCTTTCCCTTTTATTAACTTGGGCAACCAAGTTTGTAACCTTTGTCACCTCAGTGTTTGTGCTGTTTTCCAAATTKCCTATGAGTAGTTCTCTAGCATAACTTGCTTTTCTTCAATAAAATCATGCTAAAAAATACAGTGTATTGGCTGAGACCCTTTTGCTCTGCTGTCAGTAGAGTTTTCATGTTGACTTTAATGGGGCTAGGGCTAGACACACTGGGATTAGGTTTTTCCAGCATTTCCTTTATTTGATATTTAGAAAGCCACAAATTAATAAATTTTAGTTCTTTTCTTCCTTTTTTTGTTTTTCTTATGTAAGCCTTAAGCAAGAATGAATCAATTTAAAGAGAATGTAACACACTTCAGGGCCTTTATCATGGTTAATATTTTCTTGCACGGTTCTGCCTTGCAATACATTATTACAGATAGTTTGCAAAATTTTGTCATTTTAAAAGATAACCAGGATTTCAGATTTTGCAGTTAGATGGTGASAAGCACTGGCAAAAATACTGGAGAACTATTTAGAAGAAATATGAAGTTATTTATACTATGTAAACTGAACTTACTAAGGTCTGAAAATTCCTCTTTGTAGTAATGCTTAGCACTTATACAGTGTCTTACATCTCCAACAAAGAATGCAAACATCCATTAATTAATCTTCACACCTTATAGGTAACCTGGAGCTGCCATTCTTATTTTACATGTGAGATGCTAATTTAATATCCTGTCTCATATCAGCTAYGGGCTCTTTGCATTTCTCTAAGAGAAAAGCTAAATATTCTGATCCTTTTTTTTTTATTATTCACACTACCTGTTCTCAAAATTGTCAAAGCCTCTGTGGCTTCTTCTCACCTCATCACAAGCTGTAAATATAGTCTTTACACGTTTAGCCATTTTTGGAAACAYGCTATTTCTTTTTACAAAACAGGAAGTATGAAACTGCGTATGTAACTGTTAAAAAGTTTAAGAGCTTCAACTAGAAGATATGTAACAGTCTGTGAAAAATAACTTTTAATTTCCAATTTAGAAAATGCATAATGACCCACTTTWAAATACAGCTACATGTAGTAGTTGATCACTTGATCCTTCCTTTATGCCATTTTTGGAAACAACCAGATTTTCCCAAATATTCCTTTCCTTTGTAATAATTAAAATTTTTGATTAAAATTAGTTTCAAAGCTATTCTAGATAAAGTTTTACAATCCTACTACCAGTTAATCTAATATTAACTGGTTTTATATCACTTTCCTGCTCATTTATGATTTAAAGTGCCCAAAGTCTACAAGTGGCTTTTCAGTATGCCAGGAGCCCTCTTAATATCAATCAACATTGTCCTAATATCAATCATATTGTTTTAAGGCTGCAATTTTAGTGCTTCTTTAGACATTTTTAGGATCGTGTTTTGTGTAAATAAAATGGCATGTATTAGTGTGAGGAAGAGGAAGGTAGAGTAAGAATAATTAATAATTATTGCCAATAGACTCTAATTCTGAGGGGAAGGGTGTTGCAGGGGTAGTCATCTCTAATGTGAGCTCTTTCTCTTTCAAATGGACAAGACCAGTGTGTGAAGTGATGCCCCAGACATCATGTAAGGGTAACCTAACTCCCAGAATGTGCACATGGGCTCAGGTTTTCACAAGTGATTTCTCAGTTAGGGAGGCTGCTCAGAGAGTGCAGAACCTTAGTCTTCAGTACCACTTAGTGGATTCTGTTGATGAAGGCTGCTTTCACCATTATTCACTGCTTCAGACACCTCATGTGTGAAGGACAGGGATAGTTATCCAAATACCTCACTGTCCCATCTGTCCTGTCTGTTCTGCATCCTACCCAAGAACCTGCTTTCAATTTCTTCCCAAAGCTGCAGCATGTTGTTGTCAAAGTCATCACTTTCCTGTTACCCAAAATGTATCACGTTTTAGGATCTGATGCTTAATTTTGTCTATACTTGTGTATCAGTCTGGTTTTTCCTCTGCTTTATTTCTTGGTATCCATCAGACCGTGGTGCTTACAGATAGCTGTGTGTTCCTTSTGGTGCTGCTGCTGCTGGTAGAGGTGACCTGACACGCTGTTCTCCATCCTTCTCATCCCAACAGGTGCTCTGTTTGTCTCCCATTCTGGAGGCTGCTGTTTGCCTCATGGTGTTTGGCATTTRCCTTGCAATCTCCAAATGAGTCAGTGAGGTCTTCTTTGGTGCCCAGCCACTTCTGATAAAACAAGCATGGTTTTGGTGGGTTGCAGCGCCAGGGAAAATTGCCGTCTTTGTCCTGTCAGCACTTCACTGACCCAAATGATAGCCTCTCTATACATCCTTCTGGGTTGTGGTTGTATGATGTAGGAGTTGCCAGGAGGAATGCTGGGCAGAAACGAGGCAGACATTTCTAATAAGTCCAACAGTTTGAAAATTGCATATTGGTTTTGTTACTTCAGTTTGTGTTGCCATGGTCACATACASACTCTTGATGTATTTAATGTTATCTTCATCTTAAACTGGTTYTTGCCAAAGGCAGCATAGAAATACATATGTATTTCAAATTTTTAATGGTTGGTGATCTTTGTATCCTAAATATTTATAAACATTTCAAAGGAATGTTTGAACTTARGAAGAGCTGCCCACATTTTTCCGTAAAGCTTTTATATTGTTGACTACTGTAGTACTGATTATTGTGAGAGTACAGTTGTCGTGGTACAGTTGTCGTATATATTCATAGGTGCACTGGCCTGGTGCCAGGGCAAACCTATGACAACAGTGTCACTCAAGATTATGCAATTTGTTTAGAAACTCTCACAGTTCCAGACAAACCAAGTCACTGTTCAGTGCTGCTGGACTGCTGCAGGTTGAGGAGCCTTTAAAGCTCAGGTCAAACGTGCAGCTTAAGTAAAGGGAAGTTGCTTTAGTTGTGGTTGAAGAGACCCAATACCAGSTTGCTAGTTGGAGGCTGGGCTGTGATCTGAGACCTGCTAATGCAGTTCCACTGAGGAGGTACTTGAGAGGTAAATGAAGTGATACTCAGATATGTAAATGCAATTGAGATTAGTTGTAAATGAGACATTACATATCATGGGAGGTCAGAGGCTAAATACATGGGCTGGGTTATGGACTCAGGTATTTTAGCACCTTCCTTCAAAGAAACAGTCCTGGTGCTTATCCTCTGTAYGTAGCATCCAATTATTTATGCCTAAATATATGAAATTCAGTTGTCCTTGAGTACTTGATTCGTGCCTAGCAGGACTGGCAGAATATGTGGAAAGGGAGAACATTGCAATGGGAAGAGAAAAGTGGTGGAGCTGTTGAGCCAATAGGCTCCTGGTTTCTTACATTCTTCCTGAGAGCTTTTTAGGATTTGTGAGTTACAAAGGAGTTCATTTAAAGGCTTTATAAAGTTTCCTGAAATTCCAGAAATTCCACTTTCATAGTGCCTTTAGGGTATTCTACTTTTAGGGCCAGTGATACACTTCTTCCTATGTATGAAACTCTGAAGTGAACAGCGTATTTTGCAAAAGGCTGTCTATCCTTCATCTTTCATACAYCTTGACTGGATTCTTGACTGAGCCTGTGGGGAGTAATTTTTTAAATTACTGCTCAGAAAGATGTACAACCTGATAGAAAATGTGTAGAGAAGGGAAAAAGCCCTATTTTGTTTCTTTTTTCTGTCCACAGACCCCTGTTAAAAATATTAAATTAATGCAGTACAGACTTTTTACTGTCTGACAAGAAGTYAGCAGTGAATTCACTTCAGTAAAGTTTTAGTGATGAATTGTACTATTGGAAAAACAAATATTTAAAAATCAGAAARCCACATATGCATTATTTAAATGTGAAAACTACTGATTTTGATGTGCAAGTTACTACCACCTGGAACTTYAGCACCATTTAAAAAAAATAAGGTATATTAATAAATTGCTAAATATCTTTAAAATCTGATCATATGCTTAGAAATGGAATATGGGTTTCAGATTTTCTGCTSGTAATTTAGAGTTGTTAATGCATAATATACCATTGTTGTTCAGAGAAKAGTTTTTAATGTGTCTTGCTTGCATGAAGAGAGAAGCACTTTTCCCTACCTAGTCTTCTGAAATCAATTTCACATTTCTAAAACAAACTGATGTGCTTTTTATTCGTGGAGCATACACAGACACTAAAAATTCAAGAGTCTTTTCTGGCAAGGCAAGGAGCATATTAGTCAGRACAAGAGTTTAAAACCTTCAACCTATAGCTTTCAACCTGCAACTTAACAGCTCTCTTTTGGTGCAAGACCAGGGGATTTGATTCCCTCCCAGTGACCCTAGGAGTTGAAAGGTTGGCCCTGCTTCTTTGTGTGATTTCAGATCCGTGTCAGACTTCAAATCAAGCTTCACAGCCAGTACAGCCAAAAAGGCTTTTCATCACACCACTGGAGAGAAAAAAAGTGCTCCAATGAGATCAAAACTTTAAAAGGCCTCCCTGTGTGGTCTGGGCACAGTAGCCAAGCAATCCTGGCCAGATCTCCAGCATCACAGTCCATTATTCTCAGCAAATGGTTTCCTGCTGACAAGATGCCCCTTTGCTTCTCTGTGTGTTGTAAACAATTGCTAGTTAATATAGAGATTAATTACTGCCTCTTTATTTTTGGGCACCCATGGGCATAAAAGACCAACTACATACTTGCAGAAGATACTCTCATTAGTGTCACCTTAGTRTTATTGATCATTCTGACATCAGTCTTCTGTAACCTTTGATCCAACATGCCTGAGGTATATTAGGTTGATAAACCTAAATCAAAAGCACCACCACCACACACTCTTATTTTTCCAGATAAGATTTTTTTTAAAACTTGTGAGTGAAAAACTCTTGATCCTCCCTAGCTTTCTGCAATACTGGGTCCCAAGAGTCTTGCTTGACTTCCACAAATGCMATAGATTCACATATTCAAACATAACATGAGCACTGCTAATGATGACTAAGTATTGGAAATTAAAAATTTCTCATGCAGTACTGGAACCCTTACCTTTTATTTCCATGGAAACTTTTTGATGAATAGTAATCAAGATTGGCTGGCTGACAGAGACAGCAAGCAGTCTGTTACTGCAATACATCAGCAGTCTTACTCATGACACTTTGCATGCATTATTTAAGTAGTTACAGTAAAATTACTTTGCAAAACTGTAATCTGAGGCTGATGAGTATAGCAAGTTTGGGTGACTGTAGACTACAAATTTTTCCAAGGTTAACTGTACTAAGCTTATAGTCCACCTGGTTACTTTTTGGTTATTCAATATGGATTTTGTTTAAAAAAGAAGAAATATTAAAAACCAGGTAGTCCAGTGGCCAGTCCCTGTTTGTTTGCAGAAAGATAGAATGATCTGCAAGAAAAAAGAAATTGTGGCCTCATAAAAATGGCAGGCCCATGACATGAACCACACATGTTCCCTGGTTTACTTATTCTGTGAAAACTCAACAGCTGGCATTGGCACTATGGCTACAGAGGGATTGTTTGATTTCTCTAAAAAATTTTTAAATCCAAAACTTGGACTTGTGTCCTATAATTTGCATTAGGCTTTACTATTATATTTATTGTTGGGATGTGATCCTCCCCCTCTACTTAGCCCTAGTGAGGCACATCTGGAGTGCTGTGGCTGGTTCTGGGCTCCAAGGACAAGAGGGACATGGAACCCCTGGAGCAGGTCCAGTGGAGGGACGAAAATGATGAAGGGGCCAGAGCATTTTTCTTTTGAGAACAGGCTGAGGGAGCTGTTCAGCCTGAAGAAGAGGTGACTTAGAGGTGAACCTTACCAATGTCTGCTGTTGTACCTGGAGAGTGTCAGCATCCCATCCTCAGGCTGTGTGAGACTCTCCACAGGAGCAAAGCTCCTTTCTTCATCAGCATCTGACTTAATGAACAGCAAGTCAGGGTTTTATGCAATACTCAGTTTGTAAGGAAAAAACATTTTGAAAAGGCATCTGAATCACAGGCTGGATCATGTGATTGATGATTTTTACTCTGATTTTTCACTCTGATTTCCTCAAAGCTTTGAATCTCTGGATGACCACATTCTGCTTTTGATCTGCTCCTCTGCCTCCCCAGTGCAATGTCTCTGCTTCCTCAGAAGCAGATCCCTGGCTGTACACAGCTACACAATATGTGACAACATGAACCAGTTGGAGAATTCCCCAGCAGTGAAATCTGCCTCAAACACCTCCYTCCTCCTGCACAGCTTYAGGGSACTCGTGATGTGTCAGSGTAGCTATGCAAGCATGCAGAAGGGTTCTAGTTATGGAACTAATTAACAATTATATATATGTGTGTATTTCCTTTTTATAGCCACTGCCATTTGGATGACTGCCTGTTTGTGTATTGTATATTTGCAGAAAGCAGGAAAAAAATTAAGGAATGGAAAAGAGAATGAGGAGCTCGAGGGTCCTTTGTGTTGGAATATTGCACYACTATAAAGTAACATCACTGAGTGCTGGGTTCTCTRGCARTCCCTCAATATCCACTACAGTAGAKATTGCACTGTTTGTAGTTCTTAATTAATTTCTTAGCATTTTTTAACTTGTAAATTCTTATTGGTGATTTTGAATTCAAAGCATGCCTATAGTCAGAATACTGGATATTGTGTTATTATGTAATCCTTTTTTCTACATAGACTTTATCTGCTTGAAATATGTTTTTCTGTTTTTCTAGATGCAAAATCAATATAAGTATGGTAAATCAATATAGGTATGGCAAATGCCTTTGTCTTGGGCATAATACACCTGGCTGGAGGATGACAATCCCTTTTCAAAGCAGTCTTTGAGATTTTAAAATTAGTTGGGGTCTTTTTATTTTTATTTTTTAAACTAAAATTACTATTGAAGTTTTAGAGAAAAAAAAATACTTTAAAGGTCAGTTTGTATGCTTTCCTAAGAGTTATGGGGGGAAAAAAAAACAGAAAAAAACCCAGAAAATAAGTCAGCCCACTACTGATCTACATTTACAGCACATAACCAGTAGTAAGCATCTCCTCTCAGATCATAGGCTGCAGTTCATCCAATATATTGTACGGCTCAGAGGTCTATAAGGACCCAAATAGATTTAATCTGTAAATGTATTCTACAGCCTGACATATCATTATTCCAATTTATTTTATCATGAAATAATCAAGGGAGACTCTTATGATTTTCTGTGTTGATACATGATTGAGTAAAACTGCACACTGTAGAAGTTAAAAAAAAAAAAACAACAAAAAACAGGAAAAAAGAAACAACCAGCCTGGGAGGCATAATGTATGATCATAGTATTAAGAAGATATTTTAATCTTTTCCTTTCACCCTTTTAACTTTCATTTGATTTTTTTTTCCTTGGAATTATTTCATTTTCAAATATGGCAAGTGGTCATCTTGATGACCAAAGYATTCTGACTTTTGGAAAGTTTGTTTACAGACCTTCAAATAGATTTTGAGTGAGGGAGTAAATTGTAGCTGAATCACCTCTCACCTAAGCCATTCTGTCCCTCTGCAATTGTGATTTGCTGAATGAATTTTTAAGTGACTTATTTGCAGTAGCTGCACAGTGACAGCARTACTGCCTCTTCCTGAACAGAAGAGCCTCCACTGAGCTTCTCCTTGCCTTCTCACCTCTGCAAAGCAGAGATAGTGCAGAGATAGTAAAATCCATCAGCATATTTTATTGGAGGAAGTAAGGGACATAAGCTTTGTATGTTTAATATTAGAGAAGAAAAGAGGCTCTCTGATTTCTGCCTTAGTCTTCAAGCTTTATATGTGAGCCGTTAAGTGTTGTACATTTTTTAATCCCCTGAGCCTTCATCCATCTTATGCTGCAGAATGCAGAGAGGAAATTTGGATTTCTTTTTAAAGATTATGTTCTTAATGCTTAATTGGAAAAGTATAAATAAATATGTTTAAACACCTTATAGAACCACAGAATCGTAGAATCAATTGGGTTGAAAGAAATTTTAAAGACTGTCTGGTTTCCACCCCCCTACTACAGGCAGAGACACCTTTTTTTCACAAGACCAGATTGCTCAAAGCCCATCCAAGCCCAGCCTGGCCTTGAATGCTTCCAGAGATGGGAAATCCACAATGACTCTAGAAAAACTCTTCCTGTATCTCACCACACTCACAGTAAAGAATTTATTTCTAATATCTAACCATAATCTACCCTCTTTCAGTTTGAAGCCATCACTTGTTGTAGGATGTTTTGTCTGTTCTAAATGGAAAAGTATGGGCAGTGGAGTGTCTACAGGAAGATTTAAGGGTATTTTTTAAAAATACTTTGTGGGGGCTATATGTATGTAATGTTATTATATATTGATTTTAGATAAAGATCAAGATATAATGACTCASAATTTTACAGCCTGTCATAAGCAGAAGAAAAGCTTTATGTGCTTGAAATAGTTGTGTTGCTAAGGATATATTGTATGGTTCTAATCTAGCTGAGTGATGATCAAGGAAGTAAAAACATGTTATTATCCATCAGAKAGGAGTCCCTTGCCAGCCAGAGGCATAAATCATAATTCACAAAGGTTGCCACGTGACAATTCAGTTTCTGGAATCTAAACAGGCACAAACCTAATTAACAAGTTGTTGGTGCTCACTGTAGATGAAGAACCACCTTGAATCCAAAATATTTGAACATTTCCCTATGTCCAGCAGTAAGATCTGTTGTACTGATTACTAAACCAGTTAAACCTGCTCCTGAGTCTGATACTTCATGACCGTATATCTTCTGTAGTCTCTTACTGTGACTCTTGGCTGTGAATACCAAACTTCCTGTTTATTAGGTGGGCCTAAGGAACTTCTAAATAAGAAACACCATTTCTTTTTGCCTTTGCTCAAGTACAGGTTTTCCCCTTCTCTTGAACTCTGTCTTTTCTCAGCCTTGGTTAACAGAAGGTGGAGTTTTTGATTGCAAGCCTATACCTCACCARCTCTAAAGCTGTACCAAGCACTCAGAGTGTCTCTGGGACAAGTTGTGTTGTGCATGTATAATTACTGTGACTTTRCTGAATCCAAAGTGTATGTGGCTGTGAAAAGCAGCTGCTTCTGATTAGTTTAGTAATTCACTCTCAAAGATCAAACAGGTTGTGACRTTATATTCTCCAGATGATCCCAAATATTGTTTTGTTTCTCCTCACCACTGTGGCTGATCAGACAATGATAACTTGTAAAAGAGTTACAAAAGATCTCTATTCTATGGRATTTTTCTGTTCTCCTGAGTGAACTTGCCAAAGATGGATGGGCCCCTTTTACCTGTGTGTGCCTATGGCACTAATGCTTCGAAGTAAGCAGACTTCCATCAAGGACGAGTTCAGTCCTGCTGGTTTCCTTCCCTGTGTGAATGTGCCTGTGTGAGAGAATATTTATTTATCATTATGCTTGTATCTGTAATAAAAGCMCTTGTTTAAGTGAGAGGAGGGGGGATGAGTGGCAGTAGGTGTTCAGCCTGTGGGGTGAGTGACCAGACCAAGGCAAGCAGCTCGGCAGCCCCGCTGAGGCGGCGCCTGCAGAGTGTGTGCTGCCAGGGAGCGCTGCTTGCTGGGGGCCACTGATCCAGGGGATGAACAAGGCTCCAGTCAAAGAGCAGGAGACAAGCTATGTCCTTTCCCTTTCCACTCCTTTGCTATCCAGTAACCCCCACACGCTTTCCTCTAACAAAAATGCAGACATACACACACACAACCACCTGTGCTTCTCGCTGTGTTTCGTTTTCAAGATGACTGAAGAGGGAAGAAAACCTCTTCTGAGATGTTCACTGATAACATATCAGATAAGACACAGAAATAAGCTCACTGTATGTATTTCAGGATTACTTTCTCTGTAATAGGTGGTCTTTCCTGTCGTGAAACACACTAACAAAGAAGTAGGCAGGTACCTCTTTAGCTGTGATGCTAACTGGGAGTGACTTTCAGTGCAAGAACATTATGGAACTTGAAGTAGAAAGTGCTGCTTCAGAGGAAAATAATGCTGATGGATTRTGGCATAACAGAGCTGCGTGGCACTTTGAACACAAGTCTAAGTGAGCTTAGACTCATATATTGGCCTCTATTTGCTCAATGATAAAGAACAGGTACTGCTCATACTTAATGTACTTTTAAGCCATGCATCTGAAAGTGTTAAAAAAGGAAACCATTGTCTAAATGGCTAAGTGTCATTGTACATGACATCTCTGTTTAGGTTTTGAACTGCATGGCACTGCTGGTGATGAATACTAACTTTAGTGCTGTGCACAAGAAAGAATGCCTAAATCCAGTGCAGTTTCCTGTTACCTCAAGTTTTCAGTGGTGTTTGAACCTGGAAGTGTCTTTTAAAATCAATTTTAAATGTTAAGGGTTTTTGTTCTGATCATTATTATCAGAGCTATGACAAATATGTCACTAATATTAAACACAGGAGTGAGGACAAAGAATTTGATTTTGCTGTAATCATGTCAATTGRAGTAGACTGTGTAACAGGGATGGTATTTATACCTGTTTCAAAAAAACCCAGTGAAGTGGTTTTTTGAAATTTTTACTCAAAGGTCAGAAATTCAGCACATCTAAGGGCAGGATAAGATTGCACTGACTGCTTAATTGTAATCTTGTGAAAGAGAACAATGGAAATTAGTACAGATGAGCTGTTAATTAAGGTTAACGATTACTCAGAATGTGCTATGCTGGWTTTTGTTGACACAAATCTGGTGAAGGTCACATTTCAGGGTCTAACYTTTCTCCAGAGAGTTTTGTCACATTCAGACTGTGACTCAGAGCCAGGCTGCTCTTTACACAGACCTGATATAGAAATCCCAGGCTGAAATTGTGAGCATGTGAATAGGACTTGCATCTGYGCTTCTGCTATGCAGTGCTCAACCTTTCCTGGAGAAAAGGGGAAGAAAATTTAAGTTATCAGCAGAAATGGAAGTGCTGTGTAACATATGGTTCTGTGGGAGCCAGTCCCTTACCAACAATCCAGATTTTAAAACTGCTTTTTGCTTCTGGCAAGAAGTTCAAAACCTGCGCTCTAGTGTGTCTAGGTTACTGCAACACTGGCTTTGGCTGTGATTTTCAAGGGGTTTAAAGGACTTTTAAAGCTGTGTTAGAAAGGAAAACAAAAAAAAAATAGTTAATAACCTTCAAACTAAGCCAATTCCTTACATTCCAAAATTTCCTTCAGCTTGGAAGAGTGTTATCATTGGGAAGTTGCTGTCTTTAGGTTTCTCAGGGATTTCCTGACTGGAGAGAGGGATCTTTGCCTTCTGTGTTAAAGCAGTTTAAAGTAGTTGAATGACAGTAACAGGAAATTACTGTTTTGGCAAACATCTACAGCTTTCAGAAAATTTGAATTAGTGACTGAATTGWTAGCAGAATATATCTTAAGAGAAATTGAAGTTATATTTCACTTGCTTAATTATACTGCTTACTTCCCTTGCAACATTTCACAACAATGTATAATATGCAATGTCAGGTGGAAAGGAAACTTTCTATATCCAGGGAATAATAATTGTATTCACTTTAATMAAATGTTAAATACTACTCTAATATGCCACATTAAGGAGACACTTGCTCAGTGTGCCCAATCCCAGCACAGACTACTCCTAATTCTCTGACATGACCTTGGAAACACTGCAAATAATCTGTCTTCTCATATTCCCTGCATCACTAGGAACAGAGAGGTAATTGTACCTTGCTCTGCAGAGTTTGCATCCACCTCTAGCAGCACTGCTGGGGAGGAACAAGTCACTTCAGGCTGTTTCCTGACGTTGCACTGGAGCAGCAGGATGTATTTTCATTTTTAAGATGATGTTACTTAAGCATTATTTGGATAACAAATGGACTTAATCTAATTGCCATTAATGAGTTCCAATGCATGTAAGTAATACCTGCATGGAAAAAAAAAGAACATGAAACCAAATAGTTCTCTAGCTGTGAGAGCTGATTTCTCTGGCCTTTTAGCCTCTTACTTTTTTCTTCCTGGAGAGCACTTGTTGGCTGGGGCAGCTGTGATGGAGAAGCCTGTGTGAAATAGCCTGGGAGGGAGGAGCCTCCTCCTCTCTGTGGTTATTTCTCCCTACAAATTCGAGGCCATAATGCTTTTCTGCACTGACTGGGAAACAACAAATCCATATTTCATTACCAAGGAGTGCTTAATGGCTTCCTTCATGCAGTTAGGGAGCCACGTCTGCATGCAGTGGAAGGTATTCTCCTGTCAGTGTCCATCCATGGCTGCTTCTCTGCCTCTTTTTTTCCCCAGATCTGGCAGATTATTCTACAATGGTTTGGTCTGATAAAAAAGGAATTTTGTAGCAACTTTATGGTTCAGTTAAAGGTGCATCCTTTTACCTGTCTCAGAGAGAAGAGGCAGTCCTTTATGTCACTCATGTCTTTTTTAATATACCTACAAATTATGCTATAGGTTTTACTTATTCACTTCATCCTTGTACTTCAGAAGTGAGTTTGAAATGCTTTCCTCCTKTGAGAAAAATGTAAGCTTATTTCACTGGATGGCCATGTATATTACTGACAGGTGTCAAAAGTGCAATTCACCTGCCAAATAGCCTCCTATGCATCTCTAGTAAAGAATTTTTATGGTTCTCTGGCTTGTATCCTTGTGTCCACTGTCTTGGGACAGAGGTAACCATAGATTTACTGTGTGAAGCCTTGGTTTTCCACCTCTGGGATAATGGCTCACATCCAAATTGATCCTCTTAAGTGCAGTCACTGAAACAGATGGAGATGAGGCTTGGGTCGGCATAAATCTGACCAGTTATGAGGATGGTTTGTAGCAATTTGGACTCGCCAGACATAAAAGGCAAAGTGTACTTGAGTGATGGGAACCACATTGAGCACACCCTTCTGAGAAACACCAGTACRTGCACAGGGAAGAAGGAATAAAAAGGTTTTCAGAAAACTACTAATTGGGCTGACATGTTTTTCAGAGGAACATGGAGTGGTGGGCAAGTWGCACAGCTTCCTGTTCTGCACTGCAGCATCTGAAGTCAAAGGGGATTGTACTGAGCCTACATAATCTTCTCTGTATGATGCTTCTGATGATCACAGTGTGGAGTTCTGATTAATTTAACTTAAAGGAGCTTGAAAAACAAAAAAAAAGGAATTCAGAACTCAGATATAGGAAGCAAAATGAGATCTGTGATATACTTGGGCTTTGGAGACAGCTGTTGGTTTTCACCTTGAAAATTTGTAGGGAATGTTCAAAGCCAGAACACTAATGGCTTTGAAAACAGGGTTCTCCTTGGAGATGTAGAATTATTGCTATTTATTCCACTCATCTACGAGTTCCTTATGACCTTTAGTCAAAAGTAAAATTGTCCATACTGAGAAGTTTTGGGTTTTTTTCCCTAGGGTTTTCATATAGGCCCAGTAGAGACCCCAGTAGAAACACTTCTGCAAGTTTTTAAAACTGCAAGTTCAAGGTCTGTGATCCTTAAGAAGTGCAACTGAGCTTGTAAAGATGAAGGCACAATTTTTTTTTGTATTTAAATACCTTCAAATTCATACTCCCTGCCTCAGGTAGCATTTTAGCTTTTTGGGGAGCAGGGGAGAGGTCTGTAGGTTTGTTCGTTGGGGGTTTTTTGCCACAGATGGTTTTTATTTTCCATCCAACCACCCTGAATTACCACAACTAACATACTTGGGTTTCAGCTCTGCAGCTATTAATAAGTGGTATTAGCAATTCTCTTCTTTTTTTTTTTTTTTTTTTTTGTGTTTTGAATGATGCCATAATTAGATCAGCAGCTACCAGGTGAGGAAAGTTGAAACAAAACGAAGTTATGTGGTGTGCTGTTTTCTTCCTTAGGTATTTTTTCAGAGGCACCCTAAGGCCCTAAGGATATTATTTTGAGGTTTTTTTAATTCTCATTATTTGTGTACAGATATACTTCTTGTCTGTTGTTTTATTTAACAACATCTATAGGCCCACTTTGAGAAATTTATAAGCACTGTCTCAAATAGCAGTAGTTGGATCATTAATAATCTAGAATTTGAAGTCTTTTAAGATGAGTTTGGTTTCCCTCTGACCCCACTTGTATGTGCAAGGAAGTAAAGTTTTCTGAAAGTCATTCTTAGTTAACAATCAACAAACAAACAAATGAACACACTGCAGGCAATCTGGTGCAATTAATRTGAGAGCTGTCAGGGGGGTATATTATAATAAGATGAACTGACAATGCTATTCAAAAGCTGAAGTGAAAGTTTCTACTCCAAGGAGAAAATTATATTTATGCTGATTATAACTTGCTCTTTAATGACAGGCCTCTTTTATGAGAGATAAATTTATTTTGTTTTTTTGGGTAGTTGAGGAAAAAAACAGTTCCTTTCCTTGAAAGAACTGGCTTAGAACTTTAAATTACAGAGGCTGAAACATTAGGGRAAAATAGAAAGCTCACAACAAACASCYAACAGCTGCTTCTGCTGTATATTTAATATGTACAGCTCTATTAGATTGGTTTATTAATCCATCTGCAGGTACCCTGCAACAGGGGCCAGATGGCTCAGGAGATGAAAAATGGCAYGAAAAGGTTTGCAAGTAGCAATCTACAGCAGGTCAGAAAGAGCCAAATGCTGTTGCCTTCAGGTGTGTGTTCAGTGAGCMGCAGGGATGACTCTGGAGGGACAGTCTTGCCCTGTACCACCAGAACTGCTCCACAAATTCTCCCAAATGAAAAGAAAAACAGAACACTAAAAACGGTGACAGGCAATCAGGCAAGTGCTGCCTGCACAGCAGTGATGATGCTCCCTGGTAGGATGCTGCAGGATGTTTTATTTGGGGACAAAGCCCAGCAGGTGATTCCATAGGTGACAGTGGATCCAGCAGTCTCCTGGGCTCTGAAACGTGCACATAGCAGGCTTCCAAAAAGTGGCATCAAGGTCTGTGATGGAAAACTGCCAAGGGATTGCATGTGTTGTGCACACTGTAATACACAGATTTTTGCACACAGTAATATAATAGACACAATTTCTAAACTTACATGATCGAGTCTGGTCCTGAATTGTGAATCGAAGTGCGTTCTTTCAGCTGGGTTTTCTGAAAACCTGGGCAACAAATATCAGGGGGGAAATGAGTGCCAGGCTTTGCACCTGCTTCTCTGCATTTAACTTCTAAAAGTTTAGAAGTGGTTTGTTTTTCTGAATTTATGATTATGGAAACTGCTATTATTAGGTAACAGCAGGCAAAAAAAAAAAAAAAAAAAAGAAAGATATGCTACCACAGAATAAATAAAGCTGGTGTAAAATGAGTTATACAGGTGCAATATAAACATGATCTTGCTTTCTCTATTTGATGGAACCATAAAGAATCATGGTAAGATTCATCATATGACCAAACCTGCAAAGACTCAGTTTCATAGTCAGAGCATGSTGCAGGTGTATTTCTCCAGACACCCTACCTATGTGTGGATGTGMCCATGTCACTCAGAGTAGTATGGTATAGTCAGAATACAACGTATTAATTGTATCACATCCCTTGTGTCAGTTCTGGTTTCAGACATCAAAAGTAAAATGAATTGGTCCTGCCTCTTGGGCCCAGGAAGGCAATCCTTTGYCTTTAATCCTTGGAACTGCTTTTGGAATTAAGGGAGAGAGAGTACCTGAATTGTAGGCTTGCACTTGGAGGCCTGTTCYGATGTTAGCAAGGCCTGGTGTACCACATAACTCAGAGGAGAAATGATGCATGTGTGAGTAAAGGGGATTAACCACAGCATGAAAACAGACTATAAATTACTTTGCACCCAGGTGAAGGGGGATGCTGCTTCACCCTGCCCCATTTYAGTCTGGAAGTGTGCTTAGAAGAGTTGTTGAGGGTGGTCTAGGGAGGTATCCATGACACGAAGATAAGTGRTTCTCTGATATCTCTGTCTCTTGCAATACTCTAAGGGTATTTGTACCTTGCAGGTCACTTTGTAATGAGTCACTCTGACGACTGTTTAGTACAACCATGTTCTATTGCTGTGCTTTGAATTCAAATAAGCCCTTGGTTTCCTTGCTTTTCAGGACATCTGTTGAAACTTAAGTTCCTCATCCCCAAATACGAATGGGTATGGCTGCTGAAATAAACACAGAATGCCTTAAAATCAGTTACGGTTTTGGGATTCATGTAATGCTGGTTCTTTGTGTGTGGTTTTAATTTATTATTTGTTTGTTAGGCTCTTTGTCAGGCTTTACTTGTTGCTAGTCTAGTAGGTTATACCAAAGACAGAAAATCCTGAGATCTCAAATAGAAGCAGGAACAGGGCTGGATTCAGAGCCACAGCTACATGTSTGTGATTCTTGAGAATGATTCTGTTGAAGCACATCAGCCTTGTGTTTGTGTCAGTTCATGTGCATTAGTCAACTCAGTGATGTYAAAATGCAGAAATAAAGGCCAGATATTTAAATGGTTTAAATAGATTCAACTTCATAGCTTCCCTGGATCCATGGAAGTTTGCAGTTGCTGAGGATTTGACTCAGTAGAATGAGCCCAAATATCTATAGAAATAAAACCTGTAGAAACAATAAAAAATRAAGACTCATGTTACATAATTAATTTTAAATCTTAATTCTTCAACTAAATAAGAAAATTTGRCATGAAAATACAGCTTTAATACTGTAGATGAAAAGGATGGTTATTAATATTGTTGTTAATATGACCAGACAGTAAGAATTATTCAGTGAAACATGAGCTGAAGGATTTGGGGATGTAAAAGCATTTAGTTCAAGTCCAAAATGACATCCTGTATGAAATCAGGTGGAAGAATCAGATTTGAAGTGTTAAATCTGAACCCAACAAGAATTTATTTCTATTATCCAGTGACTTCTAAGTTGATCTGCTCTAGCAGATAAGTAATTACCATATCTAAAAACAACTCTCTCTGTTTTATTTACTTAGCCTGCTTTCAGGCTGTCATCTACCTTAGATAAAATAAGAGWAAGTAGAGCAAGAAGGTTCTTGGCTAAAATTGAGTATATTTGCCTTTACAAGGCAAGAATCTAATGAAATGTTTTACCAGCAGCTTCATACATACAATTTTGTAAATCTATAATTAATTCATTTTAAAATTGCTGCATCTGTCCTTCATTCATCCTAGGTGTCCTACCTATAGGGAGCTCTGTAGCTGCCTATTTGGTGTTCCCTGGATGGCTGCAGATGGTCACTATTTTCTCATCTTTTAGCTCCTTCAGTTTCCTTGAGTGTTTTTTTATGGAGAGTCTATCACGTCCTTTAATTTCCCCCCTCTGTTCTCTCTTGGCACTACTTATCTTCATCACACATCTCTTTCAATCTGTCCCAAAATCCACTCTTGCTTTTTGCYGTATATCTCCTCACTGCTCACACATGGGTAATGCTTCATTCTTCCAATCATCTGTTACTCAGTCACTAATGCATGGGAATAAAAAAGGCTTTTCACGGTGCCTGCTGTCAAGTGCATTTAAGGGACTGCATTCATGGCAGAGAGGGAGTAAAAACCATGGCTGGGGGTAATTAAATGCACTAGTGAAGCAGAGTTTCCTGACTGCAGGGTCCACATGAGCATAATCCATCCAAGAGCTGAGAAAGTCTTATCCTTCACTGAGGCCATGGGGAGCTGAAAGTCTCTGAACGCTTTGCAGGAACAAGTAATGAAATTTATGGAGGGGCCAAAGAATATCTCTTAAGGATGAGTTTATGAAACGTTATTGTTGCCTTGTAGGGGCCCACAGGTTTTATGATGCTGTCTTGGTCAAGGCTACACCATTGTCAACATAGTAAGAGCCTTGGCAGCACATCAGTTAAGAGATAAAACTGGAAAATGCTCTAGTGAGACCTAGATTTTGCTGGCTTCTCTGATGCCTTGCTACAGCAGTGGCATTGCTCTGCTCTTCAGTGATAATRAAAGCAAACACCACATAACCATGGCAGTAGGAGTGTTAAAAATGTACACAGCTGTGCCAGTAATCCTGCYCCTTTTTTGGTACATGGTTACTTGTGCAAATAGCTGGAATAGCATCTCAAAGTATGATTCTCTAGTCTGAATTTATTATTAAGCTGTTTGGTGTGCTTATTAAAAAAATTCTTAAGGTATTTACACATGTACAATAGAAGATTTTCAATCTTTTATCTACCTGGCTGCAATAAAGAAAATCAATTAAATGAAATTAAATGTCATTTACCAAGGATTAGTGTTTGCAGAGATTTCATTGCAGTAGCAATTTTTCAAGAAGAACAGCTTAAACTGGAAGATTTGGGGGATTTTGGTTTGTTTTTCTTTTTGTCTTGACTGTCTTACATATTTTTAGATGTGTTTAAGTGTTCCACTTCTGTGTTCCCCGAACAAAAAATTCATGTGCTAACACAGAAGAATATTGTAATCCTTTAAATTACATTGAAATCCTGAAGATGTTGAGAAGCAAATATAAGAGAGGTTTCAAGGATATGCAGCTTGCTTCTAGTAAGTGTGGATCAAGTTCAATAGGACTGTTTCAAAATTAACTAGCTCCAAAGCAGCAAAATCCTGCTCTAGCTTCCCTCAAAAAAACTTGCTTAGATTATTTAATGTGAGTGAAATGAAGTTGGAACACCAGCTTCATCCAAAAATTATTCCATTCTGCTTTCTTCATCCATCTCTCAATTTGCCTTGCTGACCAACACTGGGCAGATTTTGTGTCCAGTCTGTTCCCGTACTCAAAATGTTAAATCTCATGATACACTCAAAATGCAAAGGTGCTGTGCCACTGTATTTCTTCTGATGATCAGAATACCAATTTCTGACATAATCTGTTCCTCAGTTCCCACTCATCTGGCCATCCACACCAATGAGAAAGGTGTCCCACATTGGTATCCTTTCCTGCATACAGGGATAGTTCACACCTGTTTGCACCGACAGATTTAAGAGTTGTCTCCTGACTTATGCACTGAGTGAGTTTGATCTCTAACTGCAAAAATTGTTTTAACAGGATGGTCCTCAAAAAACAATTAATATGATACTTCAGAAGGATAAATACGCGGCTGATTTCAAAAATTACTGCAAAAGTTTTATGAAGTGGAAAGGTAACTGATACTCATATGGAGAGTTTTGCTAACTGAATTTCCTGCTRAAGGTTCCCAGATGACCTTACATATTTGTTTAGCTTCCCAGTCCAGCCTGCCCAAAATTTTTATCAGTGTTTCTGTTGCCTATCCATAAGTGTGCATGTGTGTTTGCATCTGCATGGCCACACTCAGTAAAAGTGATGTTTGTCTTCCATGAAATGGGGTAGGACTTGAAGGAACATCTTCAAAGTGAGGTTGGAGTTACCATCCCAAAAAGCTGTATTTCTAAGAGATGACTCCATGCCTGTTAAATTCCTGTTCAGTGGGGCTTATATATAATAATATTCAGAAACATGATGATTGTAGTGATGTGGAACAATTATAATACAACTAACTACACTGCTTAAATATTAATTTTTATGAAAGACACTCATTATGCTCTTCATCTGCTAAGTTTTTTCTCACTTAAGACTCATTCCAGTGTTCAATCTCTGRTAGAACATTGGAAAAAATCATAAAATATTAAATTCTCTCATTATCTTTTGGGCAGCTTGTATTGACAATGAATCCCACAATTCATTTGCAACTAAGCTTACCATTTTTGCCACTTAGGCATAGCTGCAACTCCTCTRAGTCTGTGCTACTAAGAGTTAAAATGACAATTGCTGTGAGAGAACAGAGCAAAAATTAAAATCCTTGACCAGCCTACCAGATTTGAGATCAGCATTGAACCCTTACCCTAATTTATTGGGCAGATAACAGCTAAATGCACTGCATGGCATCCAGCATTACATACAACACTATCCAGCATAGTGTGTAACACCAGATAAAAATGGCATGAAATGGGGCTTCTTGTATGTTACAGCATTTTAATCTCTTGTGCTTTGCTCTGTCTTGTTCAGTGCAACTTCTGCCAAATCAYTGTAAAATAGCAACAGGTACATCTGTAAGTTCATGCAATTATTAAACCAACTCTTGTTAAATGTGTGCYTGTCTTAAGAATGAATTGCAGTGTTTTTGCCATGTAGCTGTCTTAGACAGCTAGCTTAGAAAGCTAGCAAAAACAGCTTTCATTTGGCAGGGAGAGTCTCAGAGATACCTTGATCACTGTTGTCTTTGTGCTGAAATCWTCTCTGTAAGAACAACCTGTTCTTTGAAGACAAACTGAAAAAGATACTTGTGTATCATTGGACAGAGGCTGGCCACAGCAACTCTGAGGCTGCCTTTAATGCAGCCTTTCCAAAACTACTATTACTTTCTGAATATTTTGAGGAAGGCTTTGTTTACTGCCCCTGCATTCTCTGTAAAGTCTTCCAGGAATATTCTGAATGCAGAGGACAACTGTGATTGCCAGCCACCTTACAGATCTAATAGCTTAAAGCACAGATGGTGAGTTTCAACACTTTTTCTGTGAATTTATAATGAGAAAAAAAAAGTTTTAAATTAGTGTAACTTGTGTAGTGACTTTGACTTCAGCCTTCTCTGTCCTCCATCTGCATGACACTCATCCTGRAATATAGGTTTTTCAGGGTGAGGCATTGTATTTTCATCAGTATTTGCCTAATGATTTGGCCAACAGTGTCTTACTGAAGGTCTAGATATGGCTGTAATTTAAAAGTGAATAGTAATTTAAGCCTCTGAGAAGGTAAGAAGTTGTTTTCCCCTTCCCAAGGTAAAGAGAGCAAGGAATGGTCACAGCTGCTTTAGCTGCATTCACCAGTTATGTGCAGTCAGATAAATGGAGATGAAGGAGCCAGTCAGATTTTAGTGGCCATGGGGTATTTAGTGATAGAAAAAACTTAATTGATGGTAGCTCTCTATTCAAAATTTCTCAGTGATGCTTTAGGACCCATCTTAACATATGTGAACTTAAAATCCTCTCTGTCATGAACAAAATGAGAATCAGGGAAAGGATACTTCTTTTGTAATGATGGAAATGCTCAGATAACTTTTGGGGAGTACCAAATTCAACATTTCAGACYCTTTCTGGAGCTTGAAACAACTATGGCAATRCAAATAACARGAATRCCCTGCTGGGATCTCCAATGTGAGSTGATACTGACAGAGCATTTYCCAGAAAAAGCTGTTGCAGATAACCTTGCATCATGGAAGAYAGGCAGAGTAAAATATGATGAGACTCTACTAGCTGAAATACCTACAGCAGGATGAGTGAACGGATTAGCACCAGGTGCTGGAGGGATGCTTTCATTTTGGAATCATGCTGTCCACTGAAACTGAAACATGGCAGGATTCTTGGGAAGGATCTGCACAGAGATGATGGAGCATTAGGTTATAGGACATTTGCACTGGAGTGTGATGAACAAACATAACTCATTATCTTGTCATGAAACYGAGGGTTGCTTTTTTCCTTTCACAGATGTATTGTCAAGTGCTTTTACAAGCTGCCTTTGTGAATTTTTTCTCCTCCACTAAGGTTTTTTCTCTTTCTTTATACTCATAAATGGGAGCGCATTGCTTATTAAGAGTACCTTACATGCTAATTAGTTAACCCCCAAATTCCTGATTGATGAACCTGGTATCATTTGAACAGGAAATCTTAGTTGTTTCTACCCATCCTTTGTGGCAAAAACTGCATCTAACAAAATGGTTATAATAATAAAACATTCCCTGCTTGATGCTTCTGCAACATTGACTTATTTGGTAGCAATCCTGAAGGATTATTCAAAGCACAGACCAATGGGCAGCATCAGGAACAATGCTTTCACAAATGCAGGGTAATCTGATGTCTGTTTCCTGAACAAGAATTTTTTCAGTTGAACTGCAGGCTTAATTCCCTCTGGTTGAATAAGATGCTGAAGTGGAAAATTTCATTTAGCAGCATTTGGTAAGAGTCTTGCAAGTCTCCAGTGAGTCATTAGGAGTGCTACAAAGAGTCCACTTAGCTGAGAGTTGATTTTTGAGTCCTTCCTGGGTGAATATGGTTATGAGAGGTTGCTGTAACCCTGCTGTGTTCCCTAACATCCTCCCTGCCCATCCACACAGAGCAGCAATGTGAGTCTCCATCAAGGACTCCTGGGTAAAATTGCCCAGYTTTCTAAAATTCACCAGCTGTGTCTAAAAACTGAAATACCAGGATATTTAAATAAGACAGAATTTGGGGTTATTCTGTTTAGTCAATGTTTACCAGAAGCCCCTAGATTTCACTGCTTCTATGCAAGACAAAGTGTTTCAGCCAGACCAAATGTGGATTGGTAAGGGCCATGTTGACCACTGATCCAGAAAGCTACCAARGGCTAATCTCAGTTTATCTGTGTTTCTTCATTTRTCTCTCCAGTACCTGAGCATTACAYACRGACATCAAGAGCAAAAGGTTGCTGGATGATGTCCTGTCATGCTTCCTGTTGCTGAGGTATGTCCCAACATGTCAGGTATCATCAGAAAATGCCAGCTGATCAAGCTTGGCCTTACCCAGCCCAAACGTGCACAGGATGAGCATTTCCATAGGGAATGGGGAATGATTTTTCACGTTCTCCTACCACTCAATAGAGCATAAGYTTTCAAGGCCAGACTCCTGCAAAGGGAACAGGTCTCTCCTTTTGGGGATCTCCCACCCTCTATAAAATAGCTGTGATTTGTCTGCCTTGGTGCAAACTTTTGCTGATCCAAACCCCTGGCTGAACTTACAGAAATTSTAGGCARTCTGTCMTTCTCTCTGATTCTTCTTACACTCRTATGCCTGGGCTGGAGGGAGAAAAAGAAGATATTACTGTGAATATTTTGATTGTATCTTGATATTGGTGGCAAGAAAATATATAATAAAGTATAGGTGGGAAGGAAAAACAGTTTCTGGGAAACTGTATTTCCAGCACAAATTTCCCTTGGTTGTCTGGGTGAATCAATATATAGACTTTCTGGTCAAATTAGAAATCTATGGCTAACATGTTGCTAACACTTTTATAACATTTGTGGAGATACAACATCATTGGAAAGATGAGCAAAGGCATCCTACTGCTTTTGCATCAACTCAGCTTGATGGCCCCTCTCTGGGTCCAGCTGTAGCCTGGCACAGAAAGAGAGAGCAGCAAGAAAACTCTGTCCTTTCTTCTCTTCCCTCAATGTCAGGCTCTGCATTAGCTGACACAGCCTGGGTCCAGAGCCCCYAGCCTGAGCTCCCCTGAGACAATGCTGCACTTGCACCAGCCCCCAGGGCCAGAAGAYAAATGAGTGCCCCTCAGAAGGAACCTGCCTGAGTAATAGCAGAGCCAGCTGGAAAGGTTAAAGGCCACCCACCATTTGCACTGCAGTAGGTCTCCCATASAGCACAGCCACCAAAAAAGAGCAAAAGTTGTTACTTTTAGCCTATTATTTTTGAGTTGCCAGAATGTTTTAAGTGAAGCAGAGCAGGCAAAGTCAATTCAAAGTGTTATAAACTGTTTGTCTGCACGGGAGACATCGGGACAGCRTGCTCTCCTCTCCTGAAGGGATACCCGAGCTAGCTCTCGGAGCTAGTTCAGCTACTGGGAGTAATAGAACCAGACTAGCATGGCACTCTGCCCAGACTAATTTATCTGTCTTTCTGAAGGCAGGAAGTCTGACAGGTCTGCTTTATTCAGTGCCTTAGTTGTCACTAATGAGCGCTGTGTAACCAGAGCCTCTGAACAGCACAGTAATCAATTTAAAACAGCTCTCACAAAAACTCCTTGAAGCTGAGTTCTCAGCCCTGTTAATGATGCAAGATGAGAGTCCAGCTATGTAGACTGGCTGTCTAGAGCAAGCTTGAGCAAAAACTACAGAAGCACAACATGAAGTAGAAGCCAGGCCTCTGTGGCTGGAAGCAGACACACCAGCTTCASGTCTGAAATGCCAGGGTTGGCCCACCTGTGCACCTAAAAACCAAAGTTAAAACATCAAGGACTTGGGAGAGTGCTCAACTTGTGTTTGAAAAATCCCACCTGCTGTCTGTAATGACCCTGTTTCAGCTATTACTGCATTTTAAATTCTTCAGCATCCTGTTAAGTCAAGCCATCAGTGAGAGGGCAGCAGTGATGTTAAGCCTCACAGTCTGGCCCTGGCACTTTGCTTTGACATTTTTATCAATTTTTCACTCTTTTGTCTGCTTAATCTATTTATTTTCCAAAGCCATCATCTGTCTTCCAAAATTATTTTCTTTCCAGGTGTCATTACTTTTRTTTTTTTACTTTGAGGTGTTATTGACAGGCATGATGCAGGCAAACTGATATCTAATGCAATAATAAATCAGCCMCAGCTGAATCCCAGTTTCCTGATCTGATCATATTGTAAGAAAGTATTGAAGATATATAAGAAATATATCTCAAGTTATACACATGAGACCCTAACCCTAATGAAGTCAACATAGCTCGTCATGTGTAAAACCAGCAGAATTTGATCCACTGAGTTCAGCTGGATCTGGCASCTCTCAAGATTTTCTGAGCTGAACTATTCCAGTTTCAGACTTCACAGTTGCCAGTAGGAGCCAGTAACATTCAACATCAGAGTAGAACCTCCCTGAGATAGTTCTCTGTAGAGGTGATTAAAATTGCGTAACCTCCAGACATTTAATATCAACAACTGTATTTACAGTCATTGCTTGAGGAGATATTAGTGATTGTAACATTCAAAATAATATTTATCATAGCCTGAACCAATTTTTTGCTCAGAGCCATTTGTAAAAGTCGATGAAAGCATGAATTAATCTCCTAACTCTATTCTAATGGTTCAGAAACCTCTATCTCTTTTCTTGAGTTCTTTCCTCTAAACTAGAATTTGAGTTTGTGCTGCTCATCCCACTTTTTTTCCAGTTTTCATATAAAACTCAGAAAGAACAAATTGGATTATCTAAACTTCCTCTTCAAACTCTGCTATGCCCTTTCCAGAAGGTGGTGACTCATAACACCCTCCTTCCTTTCATATTCTTTTCTAATCTGGCATCTCCAGGCATGGCATCCAKGCTATGTCTGCTTCAGAGAAGGGTTTGAGATTTTTTTTGGTCTTTAAATCATAAAAACAACTCTAAGACAAGAGGTTTTTTGCTTCTCTAAATGCCTAATTAGCTCATCTACTCTGATCACATCTCAAGTGCTACAACATCCTTTTCAATGGTTTTGAAAAAGCATMTCTTAAATAAGCAGCATCTTGCTGAAAATGGCACTTACCTTACCAATGGCTACTTCATTAATTTCTTTCACATCTATTCTCAGATGTGAAAATATACACTTAATTTTCTATGATGCCACAAAATTTTTAGTCTGCTCAAGTGATATGATATTCTTAATAATTTTGGCCATGCATTCTTTGCAGGTTCCTACCTGTTCATATTATTTGTACGTTGTATCCTGAAATTTATTTTGACTCAGTTTAATAGGATAGAGTGACAGATCCATGCAGTCCCTAGCCTGAAGCTTTTCTAATAACAAGCATTTCCAAGCACTGCACAAGTATAAATTAAAATGTCAACAGTATTTTTAATTTATATAGAAGGAATAGCAAGTATCATTTCAGTGGCTTTTTAACTGCATATGTATTCTCTTATGTTTACCCCTGCTAAAATAGGCATGGAGAATGTGGAGTTGCTSAATAATGTCAGATACTGGGCAAGCAGAAAATTATTTTAAAATAAACAAGCAAACAAAACCAAATCAAAGAATAATCAATATACTTAGACATAAACAAAAGCAACAAGAAATAAATTGATAGTGRTGTTAAATGCTTCCACTGTTTTCTTCCACATGTTCATACTACTTGAATGGATGAAACTTAAGAAAATGCCACTAATGTTAGATATTTTGTCCTGTAACATACCAGGGAATGTGGTAAACTAGTTTTGTCCAAGGTATGTGTTGAGCCTTTATAACACAGTAAATCCAACACCAGTATAAGACAGGAAAGTGCATCAGCACTGCTCCTACTTGCTGAAACTCATGTGGGCTCAGTACTTCAGAATCTGTTATTATTATTATTATTATTATTATTATTCCAATCCTTCAGAATGGCTCTGAAGGACATGCCACCAGTGAGCTGCTTTTGGAACTAATACCTTGGCCTTAGAGAAGAACATACTAACAAATACTCTATTTTATAGGTCCTTCTCAGAATCCYTTTCCTGCCAATATGTAAATAAGATGTTAATCAAGAGGTGCAGGGAAAACATATTCTGACATGTTGGCGTGCAGCATTTTCAAGCAATACACAGCACATTTATCATTATGTTAATGTGAGATCCCAGAGGCAGCGCTGCCTTTAAGGCATACTTGAACATGCCAAAGTTTTCCSTTTCGTAGGGGGCAAAATGAAAGATAGATTTTTCAATCACRAGAATGTGAAGAGTCCCTGAGTTATGCACAGCAGTCAGAAACCCTAAAATAAAATAATATTTTGCATTTGTGCAGAGATTATTTTTTTCCTTCTCTAAACATGAGCAGTTTACTATCCACATTACCCCTTTTAGAGATGTCATAACTGAGGCAGAATTTAATGCACCATTTTTTTCAATAATGCTGGCCATCATTTTGGCTGCTAGTGGTGTTAAACACCAAAAGTTTCCTTGTCCTTTCCTTTGGTAACTTGCACCTGAAAAGAAGATTATCTAGATAAAGCAAACAGAGAATACAAAATCAGAGAGAACTCCTAAAGTGTTTACCCAAGCCACTTGCTCAAGGTCACACAGCAAGTCAGTTCAAGGGCTGGGAAAATAATTATGGCTGMTATTTCTCAGCTCATTCCAACCCTCAGGTCAGATAATACTCCAAAAGCTTAAAAGATATTCCAAATGTCATATGAATTTTCATTGAGAAGGGGTGCAAATCTGAAGGATGGGGCTTATAGTAAGGAACAGCTTTTTACTGTGAGTTTTGGGTGGTGAGGTTTAGCTATATTCCTGTATCAATAAATGTCCTCAAACTTTCAGGTATCCCAAGTTGAATTTGCAAATGTAATTGATAACAAATTAGCCTGTGTCTCCTTATGCTTCTCCTTCTGATTCTTCACAAAAAGTAAGGCGCAGAAATAACAATGAAAATATAAAAAATTATGGTGAAGGAAACCATTTCAACATAGAAATTCAGTGGAGGTTGAACTCATGTCTCTCTTGCCAAAATTAAATATACATAACATGCAGAAATGCACCAAGAATGTTAATACCAGTTAGATGTCTTRGCTTTCTTCTCTCTTTACTAGAAGCTGCTCCAGAAAAAAGGGTATCAYTCATAAAACCTAAATCTCACATATCTGCAAATTATCAGCTATCATCAAACCMCTCAGCAAAAGGCAAATAAATCCCATCCAACAAAGAGCTAGCACTTTGCTCCTTCACCTCCAGCAAGAAATTGCACRTGACAGGTTCAGATGATACTGGAGAGAAGTGTGTGTTCTGTTTCTAACCAAAGACCCTGAACCTCTTCAAGATGCARTTTGCTACTGTTGTGAGCTGTTGCTCTGCCTTCTCTCATCTYGTTTAGTGATAGTGGGCTCAAGTATCAGAAATATGTTCAGGATTGTCATGGATAGTTACTTATCCATCTGGATCTACCTGTGCATTTATGTCATTTTTCTGATAATATAAATGGTGGCAAAGACATGCTCATTAAGGRTTTCAGATGTCCTAARAGACAATTAAATTCAAAGTCATTAAAAACATAAAAACYAYAAAAGAAGCCACATCTTTTTGGTTCTTAATTCCTTTAACACCTTAACCTCCATGTGAATATTTAAGGTAGGGTTAATCCTGGATCATTTATATGTAGGCAATTTTCACCACAGATCAAAAAAAACTGCACAAAATCAAAATTCTTCTGGTCAGCAGTGCTAAAATTTGTAAATGTTGCTTGTTTTTATATGATCATGAAAACTTTTTTGCTTCATCCTACATTACTTTACTTTGTTTTAGTCCTATCTATATGCATTAAGGTAGAGGGCAATGGCTTAGAATGGCAGATTTGTCACAGTTAACTGAGCAAGCAAAATCTGCATCTGAGGAATGCAACATTCATCAGTGATTTTGGCTGGGCTTTCTCTTAGTTGCCAGGAACCTTCAATAAAATAGGATGCATTTCTGAAACTGAGGAAAAGCTAAATTGACATTCAACCCTTCTAAAATCAAACAGAAAAGGGCTCTGTGTTTAAAGAGCTTTCTGAGGAATAATGTAAGCTTTTGAGCAGTGGAACACCTTAAAACAGTACAAACACAGGACTATCTATTAAAAAAAAAAGAAAAGGAAAGCACAAGTTAACAAAGTAATTGAAAGCAGAAAATAAATGAAGGATTGTTAGTTGGGTAGAAAGCTCACTAATAAAACAACACAGATACTGTTAATCACTTTGATTAGCTGTGTTCTTTACTAAAATGAGGTAATTTGTATCAGCACTGCTGCCCCAGAGCAAGTTTTGATCCTTCAAGTGTTCTTGGTATTAATGGACTCAAGGTGAAAACCCTGAGTCTGTATTCAAGGTGTTTCATAATATGCCTTCAGTTTATTTACCTTCATGGCAATCAGGTGAAACAAGCAATTATTTTCCCATTTTCCATAATCCTCTTCCTTGCCAGCCCTTGAGCCAGTAAATTTTTATAAAATTAATTGAAAACTATATAAAAGCTAGCTATCATTTGATAAAGCGCAGTAAGGTTCTTAGGAAGGCACAACACTCGTTCTCCAAGACAGAACTTTCTTTGGAAGCCCTGCAGCAGGCGTTTCACAGGACTGAATGAGAGTCTGCCATGCACATCAGTGAACAGAGAAGGCTGCACATCTGCTGCTGGCCCTGGCAGTGCTCAAGTTGCTGTTGTGACAAAAGAAACTCACCTTATTGTCCCTAGGCCTTGCCACAATGCTCAAACTGCACTTGAGTAGAGCTCAGAGTGCATGTCAGCCCTCACAAATGTTTAGCTGAAGTTCGTTTCAATGCCTGCTTCCCCAGTTGTAGAACTAAAGAGCAGATGCTTTTCCTGAATTCTCAAACAATAAGCCTCACCCTAATAAAACTCACCTACCCATACAGGTAAGTGCCCAGCTTCASCAGCACCAGCTGGAAGGGATCACCTTCCCAAAGGCTTCCCAAAGCCCAAAGGAGCAGAGAACAACAGAGCTTCAGGAATCAGTGAGAAATTCACACTTCTGYATTGTATTGARTTGTCCATTTCACCCTATTTAYGGATGCATCTAAATARTTCRGAAAATGAAAGTTGAGCTCRGAARAAGGTGTCRTGAGTTCTCTCTTCGTGCTGAAGTRCCAGCTRCAGGCCCTGRCAARGAAGGAGGAGGGTGAGGCAGGACAGCACAGAGAGCACAGTCGCTGACACAGCAACATGAGCATGCCCATGAGCAAATCACTGCCTGAATGGACAAGGTAGACATGGAGAGGGGAGGCCAGCACAGGGGCAGAGCTGAAGGTTAACAACAGAGCCAGCATCCCTGACTGCCACAACGCTCAGACTGGGGCACACCACTGCCAAAGTCCTTGGCASAAGCAGCTTTCGGGCTGGCAGTAGTGTCYCTGTCACCCACTGGGRTGCTTTGTCTCAGGGCATGGGGGTTAATTGCTGGGAATGTCAGATGAGAWGGGTTAATGATGAGCTGAAAGAAATTTCAGTATTGCTACTGAATCCTMTGATTACTTGGGTAACACTGTGGGAGTAAAAAGCTCTAATGCTATCATCATTTTCTTCCAGGTGGTTAATTCTTTTATTTATGTATYTTTCTGTATAAATACATGCACACAGATACATTTTCTTATTCCAACAATGCTGGGACATGAAATAAGAAGCCTAGCACTTTTTGTCAGTGCTAACCTGCTAAACTGCCACRTCAGCAGCACTAGGAAAAGTGAAGAGCTCCCTGAATGTACTTTACCTCTTTGTTATGGCTGCCTCGTTATTCAATCTCCAGTCCTATTATCCAAAACTTACATACATTTATAACATGGCTGATACTTCTAGGTCATGTATGTCTAGAAGTTTTCTAAATTTCAGCACTTTCAAGGATTATTTTGTGACACGCTCCTATAAATAATAATTTTTGTTCTTACTGCAGCTCCAGTGCCTCCTCTTCATCTGGAATTCTTATTTGAGTGCTAGTGAGATAACTGGGTGTATCAACTATTCCTAAAGATATTTTTATTCAAATACTGGTTCACTCTTTCAACATCATTACTTCAAATATAACTAAAAAACCAAAACATTTGTCAAGGAATCTTCTAGAACTGTGAAYAGTATCACAAGGGTGTCTTTGTGTCCACCACAAATATCCAAGTGTAGATACCCATAATCTAATTCAAAACCATGTGTTTTTCTCTCATAAGAAATACCATCAATTGTTTGCTACAGAGTGCAAAAATCCCCTCTTGCTTTAGCTATTCTACTGCAATTAGAAAACTGTGGGGTTTTTTTTCATTTTAACATTACTGCATTTCTCAGATTTAATTTATTGCCATGTAATTGCCCAACATTTAAAAATAGAATGGCATTCAATCCCAGAACATATCACAGAGGAGTCTTAGCCAGCAGGAGATATCTATTTAATCACTACTTTGCATTGTTACAGCGACAGCAGGAGAACTATAGCAAGAATTGCCTTAAAAATTAAACCATGGAGAATGTTAGGACTGCCAAAGAATGGATTTCTAAAGAAAAAAAGAAAATTCTGATGTTCACAAAACAAATCTTTTCTGGGTTTTTTTTGTGATGATAATGGTTTCCCATAACCATACAAATGATATTTAGGTTATTTCATTAAAATCGGGGTATCCCAATCATGGAGACTCAGGAATTTTCTAGCTTCTTAAGACAGATGCTCAGCTTACCTGTAGCATTGTCAGGATGCAGCCTAGAGTTGCAATGCCCTGAACACACCCTGTCCTCATAGTCACCATCCATCTCACACAGTCACTAATGTGGCATTCCTAGTCCAGCAGCAGTTCTAAATGCATGGCCAGAGAACTGGATAAAAAGACAGGTCAAAAACACCTGTCTTTTAAAACAGAATTAATATTATTCATTAGCCTGCAATGGCTACCCTCTGTCTTAAGTAATTCCTAAAGCTGCTCAGATGTTCTAAGCATCTTCTCAAAGGGCCCCAATGACTCTGAAAAAGCTGCATACAATGGACTTGCTGCCAGACTTTATTTTTCAGTGAAATCTACAAAGATTTTGTATCTGAATGACCTCAGATCCTTAGGTAGAGCAAAGTCTCTTTTTCTTCTGTGTTACACCCATATTAGGACTATTGGCATCTTTATCAGAAAAAGAGACCTCCTGAAAGCCTAAGTAAGCTTGTCAGGGTTTACCAGGAATGCTTTGTGTTTTCTCAAAGATCTAGCAGAGCGCACAGGATGAAGCTTATTTTCCTGGGAAAAGTATTTTCTTGCTTTGCTCTTCATGCTAGTTTTGTTAGTTTTTTTCTCACTTAAAGTAGCATTAATTTTGTTMCTAGAAAGCCATCAAGTAGCATATTTATCATTTGCACTGTTTGTTAGCAGATGAGTGTTATCCCTGGGTGAACCTGTGTGCGGCTGTAATACTCCAAAACTCCCTGGTCTAGGATCAAGTAAGGCAGGCAGCACAGCTGTTGACACAAACCAGCATCCCTTAGTGCTTGCACACTACCAGTACCAGAMCTGATTATTCCCAAAAACAAAATTTAAAAACCATGACCCATGATGTGTTGGGGCACTTGCTCAGAAGAGGACTGCATCAACTCTTACAAATTCATTTACCACCAGGGAACTGTACTTTTGTCTACACAAGGGGTAYGCCTGCACAGTACAGGGAAGGAAAGCCATGCTAAAACAGAGAGCCATGGTGAGGGWCCCCCACTGCAGTAAGTACTCTATACTGGTTAAAATGGACTAGTGAGTTAATATAAATATATGTAAATTAGCTATTCTTAATAATCTTAGAATCATTAAGGTTGGAAAAGACCTCCAAGAACATCAAGTYCARTYTTYGATTGAACACCACCATGTTAACTAGGCTRTGGCACTAAGTRCCACATCCAGTTTTTTCKTAAACAATTCCAGGGATCATGACTCCATCGCTTCCCTGAGCAGCCAGTTCAGATGCTGACAACCCTTTCAGTGAATAAATTCTTCCTGATATCCAACCTGAACCTCCCCTTGTGAAGGCAACTTGAGGTAATTTCCTCTCATCCTGTCACTAACTTGCTCRGGAGARGAGATTGAYSCACACCTTACTAGAACATCCATTCAGGGAGTTGTGTACAGGGATAAAGACTCCAGGCCAAATATCCCCAACTCTCTCAGCTGTTCCTCATAGGAGTTCTCTCTAGATCCTTCCCCAGTTCCATTGCCCTTCTCTGGACAAATTCCAGCCCCTCAATATCCTTCTTGTAGTGAGGACCCAGAACTGGACACAGCAGCTGAAGTGCAGCCTCACAACTGCAGAGTACAGGGGGACAATCTCTGCCCTGCTCCTGCTGGCCACACCAYTGCTGATCCAGGCCACAAAGCCCTTGCCCTTCTTGGCCCCCTGGGCACTGCTGGCTCAKGTTCAGCTGCTGCCACCAGCACCCCCAGGTCCTTTTCCACTGTGCAGCTTCCCAGCCACTCTGTGCCCTGCCTGTGGCACTGCCTGGGGTTGCTGTGACCCAAGGGCAGGACTCAGCCCTTGGCCTTGTTGAACCTCATTCCTTTGGTCTCAGCCCATTGATCCAGCCTGGCCAGACCCCAGCAAGAGCCTTCCTACCCTCTGGAAGATTGGCATTCCCACCCAACATGCTGTCATCTGTGAATTTACTGAGGCTGCACTCAATCCCCTAACCCAGATCAAAAAGATATCAAGCAGGACTGGCCCCAATACTGAGCCTTGGGGAACCTTATTAGTGACAAGCCACCCACTGGGTGTAGTGCCACTCAGCACCAGTAATAAAACCCATGGTACCTCTGCATGATGTGACATTACATTGTCTAGCCAACAGTGCACAACACTGCTATAACTGCACCTCCCAGTCTGCCTAAMGATGGGGGTCTGGTCCTTTTCTAGCATTTAATTGCCTTCTCAAAATTATGCTTTTACTTTTTACATTTGAAAACTGTATGTTTTTTATTTCATCCTAGGGCTGGTATTGCATTTCCTTAACACACACCCACCCACCCCCATCCCCTTCACCTAAGAGAACACTTTGCAAATAAAAAGGGGTTTGTAGTTAATGATCTTTTGGTCTGACAGCATTTTTTAAACAAAGCTTTTGTTGCTTTTGCTGTAATTCCACTGGTTAATTAGAGGACTTGCCCCTTTTTTAATTTAAGCATTTACATACTCCTTTGCAGTGGCTGGAAGTTTYTTGTTGGAACAATTTCTGTTTGAGAAATGCCACTGAACTAAAACCATTTTCCTAAATATATAACATCCTTTTTTACACCATTGTTTTATGGCAAAAAAAAAAAAAAGTATTTTGAACACTTTCAGACATTCATTTGTTCAGCTCCTTTGGAGTATGGATTTTAAATAATTAGGAGCAGTGCTCCATTATGTAAATTGTAAGGATAGAGTGAAAGGAAAAGGTTTACTAGAAATTTTAGCACTGTCAGTAAATGGACTGTGGCTGTGACACATTATTTCAGATGTTCTGCCTTTATGAGAAAATAATAAATCCGTGTGCTCTGTTTGTTTTTCAGAAATGTAATTTATGGATGTCTTGTAATAGAGGTGGAAAAGTACCCAATGTTGCACAGATTTAATCCCTATCTACTTATATTCAGGAGAGTTTTCTGCAGCAGGTGTTGCTTCTTAGAAATCTCCTGTAGCATTCCAGTCACCAAAGGCTTGGATCTTGGTTGTGCTCTAAAACCCCCATTATACACCACAACTTTTAAGTCTTTGAGGCTGTGCCTGCAAAGCAGCTGGACAGTCTTAAGGAGGTTTAGATTTCATACTGGACTATATGCCCCAGTGGACTTGGGAATGACAAATGCTGAGCACGGGCAGTCGCATGGAGCATTCTGCTGGCACTCCAGGSTTTCTCTTATCTCCCACCTTATGGCCAGTAAGGTACTTCAGGAAAGGAACTTTGGGCATTGAAAAGAACTTGGAAATATCTGACACCTTCTGGAAAAAAAGGGTAAGTCTTTCCTAAATTTGACACAAAGCCAGAGCCTTAGCCTTCTTGATGCTGTCAGTGAGTGGAGARGCAGGGAAAAAGCTTATATTGATTCCAGAAGGTTAAACCCAAAGGGACTGTGAAAATACGCGTTTTCACATAGCTTTAAGAAAAACTGTTTGTGCCTCAGAGATGCTAAAATGTTGGTTTGAAGTTGTAAGCCGTGTCTAATGGCTTTAGGAACATTGCTATGTAAATTTGGAGCTGCAGAAGTTACTCAACCTGTAYGATYAAGATGTACACAGAAAAGTATATTCTGTGTGTATGAAGTGTGSTCTATCCTATTAATAAGACAACCTTTTTTTAGTTGATTAGATACAAGAGATAAAAAAAAAATCCTCTTACAAAAACCTGGACTTGTCTCCTTGTGGAAACAAGGTGGTTTGATATATTAGGTTTGTTTGCACTCCTTTTATCTGTGAAATGGTTGCAGTGTATATTTTGCCACTCAAAGTTTGTGCACACAACTTTTTATCTAGTAGTTGCTGGAAAAGCTACATTAAAAGTACTAYATGCTTCTGAAGTTCTTTTCAATGTTTTCCGAAAGCACATGTAAAAAATGTTCTTGTCTGATACTGGAAGTGATCCCTATCAGTTCTACTTCATAAAATTCCTAGAGCTTTCATTTTCATGCACCTTCACATTCTTCACAACCAGTGGTATTGATATGCCATATAACAACCTCTCTCCAGGATGACTGCCGCAAATAAGTACTACTAAAAATATCACAAAGATTGATCCTTTTTCTCCTGTGCAGTTATCAATGTTCAAATGATTAGATTTTCCCCCTGGGCATAAACATGAATAACAAAAAGAGGCCTCTGAGAAGCAGCATAGAACATTCAGGACGGGCACCAAATTTTGCAGAGAGTTGGACAAACCTCAAACAAAATTTATGTGTATTAAATCACTCTCTCTTATGTGAAAAGAGTGTAAGATCATAACATCTGTGGTGCTCTAGTCTACCCAGGGTTTTCCCTGGTCACTTTGTATTGAAATTGGCTTATTGCTACGTGAGCAAACAAGAGGTAGATTCTGACACAGACTCCACTGGCACCACTGTGAATGTGTTTGCTTCAAGGCTACACAGTTTCATTACACTTTAGATGAGCTGGTCTACCCTGTAATAACAGATCAATAGCTCTGYGTGCATTAGCCTTGACGTGGCAGTTTATGTGATATGGTGTACCTGCACACACTGGTCTGATCCATGTGTCTCTGACACCYTCTTCTCACTGCACATGCATGCAAATAATTCCAAGAAACATCCAGAATTTTTTGAATTGTGGTTTACAAGCCTCCAGTGCCCAGACAGCTAGGAATACCCTGTGCAGCAATACCATTACTCCTGTTGAGTACTGCTGTGTGAGAAAAAAAGGAAATGTTCAGTCTTGGTATCTAGATTTCAAGTGACTGCATGAACATGTGACAGCACTTAGCAGGCATGCATGTTTACATTGTCATAGAATCACAAAACGGTGTGGAGTGAAGGGAACCAAAAGGTCATCTAGTTCCAACTCCCTGCTGCCATGGGCAGAGACACCTTCCAGTGGACCAGGCTGCTCAGGGTCTCATCCAATCAGGCCTTGAACACTTCCAGAGCTGGAGTATCTAAAACTTTTCTGGGCAACGTTTTCCAGAATCTCACCTCCTGCACATTAAGGAATTTCTTCCTAATATCCCATCTGAACAATCCATTCCCCCTTGTTCTATCACTGCACACTCTTGTTAGAAGCCCCTCTACACCTTTCTTGTAGGCCCCCTTTAGGTACTGAAAGGCTGTGATAAGGCCGCCCCAGATTTCTCTTCTCCAGTCTGAACAACCTCAACTCTCTCAGGCTTTCCTCATAGGAAAAGTGTTTAGTCCCTATAATCATCTTCCTCTACACCTATATTTATAAACAGCAACAGGAACAGAAAAAAGTAGAATACATGCAGCCATACTTCCTGGTGTAATGACTTTTGTAAGCTTGGGACTCAACTAAGATTATTATGAGCATTTCATCCTCTTGACTGGACTTTTCAGATGTGCAAAGAAGTCAACTGAACTACACCATGTCTAAAATAAGGCAAAGGAGAAGAGATAGGCCCTGGACAGCAGCTCAGAGGCGAGTTACTTCCAACAATCCTTTGGTAATGTTGAATACTAGTTTGTTTCTAACAGCAGCTTTACTCCACCACATGCACCAACAGATTCCACCTCCTCAAAACAACACACTGGGTCCCTGACTTCTTGTTCTTTCCATTCATTAAATGACCCAAGTCCAAGGCAGCCTGATGCCTTTTTCTGTAGCAGAAACAACAGACATCTTGCCCTGCCCATSTACTAGAAGTGAAGGAATTACCTCAAGAAACTTGAGTTGGAGGCACTCTGGGTCTGGAGGATCAGGGTGCAGAGGATGGGGGAACCGAGTGGGGAGAAACTTCCCAGGGAGAAGTGTGGGGATTCTGGGGTTTKTTTCCTCTGAAGAGGGGGAATACAGCAGCAGTGCATTGAGAAAAGCAGAGTATATAGGATTAGTGGATTTAGAGTAAAACAACAGAAGCAAAAACTGTGGAGATTCATCTTTGTTTCAAATAGTAGCAGGACCTTGTTTAGGCTTACATTTCCTTGGTCAAGTATTGTCTTTGAGAAGGGAGATGCAGTAGTTTGATAACTTCAGTTTAGTTACAGATCATATAGCACCAATAAAAAGGTAGCAGTGGAGAAAGCCCATTCCTTCCAAATCCCTAATAGCTAATGAAAACTGTGACAGAGTCATTACTGCCAYAGGGGTTCTGATTACATCTGTTGATACAAGATTTCTCTTGGCCCACACTCAAATGCCATCTCTGCAAACAGCTCACAGCAATATTGCCCCTGGGGTTTATTTGGGACTGTTTGGTTTATGAATGCTCCCAGACATTGTGGTGCCTGTTTAAGTACAGGACTCACCAAGAGCAGCCAATACAGGTCATAAAACACTGTAAATAGTGTTTTTCATTTCATCTGTGCCTCTGTCCTGAATTCAGTATGGCTGCCTCTGAAGCACTACACTTAAGGGTGCTTRTGATTCACAAGAAGTTTCCAGCCCATACAGTAGTTGCAGCTTTTATCTCTTTGGCTTTGATCTCCACTGTATTCTCTTAAATATAATTAAACCTGTCACACCATTTCCCATCTCCTAGCTTTCTCTCTGACACAAAACATTTATGCACAAATTAGGAATTTTAAACAAAGACAGTTCCAAAGAGTAATAAAATAAAATTGGGACATTTCAGCTCCACCTCATATATCATTTACTGACAAATGTTGTGCATTCCATTCTAACTCCTGAACCAGAATATTTTATTTCATTTTTTTCTAGCACAGTGTACTTTACTGCAATTTTTCTTAATGTCTGCCATTGCTAACTTGGAATCTTCTTGTGACATGAATTTGACAACACTGGCATAAAACAAAGCACAAGTCTCACTGACAAACTGCACAAAGTTCACCTTGTAGTTTGACACATTGATTTTAAAGAATGCAAAAGATTTTTAAGAAAATAAATTCTTTGAAACTTTCAACAAATCATCTGTGCAATTTTCAGAGTTTTACCACAGGCCAAAGCTGTGTTTGCCCCCCTAAACAAATGCACAAAAGCTCAGTGTCTAAAGAGATATGAAGTGCAGATTATTACTATGAACCATTCATTTTATTCCTTACTGYGTATGCAGTTTTGCACAGCAGAAAGAAACAAAAAACACACCATTTTTCAAAGCTGTTTTGCATTGTCCTGTTAAAATCTGAACTCAGCCCTCCAAATTGTTGTATCTTCAGGAAGAATTCTCCACTTTTTATCAATAAGATCTTTCCTAGCATCTCTAATTGTAATATCCCTTTACATTCCAAGTAGTTACAGGTTTATCCTCACAATGCTCCCTCCCATCCCACAGCAGCAAAATTATTCCCATCTTRCAGATAAAGACCTGAGGCACAAAGTGATTACATGATTACCCACTGTAGCAACAGAATTTAGAATCATAGCAAACTGTTATCCCATGTTGAAGGAATGTTTTAACACTAGAATCCTGTGCAATAAGAAAAATTAAAAATAGCRTGTTAAGACAGACACCTGGCATGATTAACTCAACTGAACATAATGGATTACATGAAAGATTGATGAATTACATGAAAAACTACAGAAACTACTAAATGCACTGTGCTGAATTTCATGAGAACTGTACTTGAGTTACAGGACATGATGGCTCCCTCAGAAGGGCAGGAGCTTGTAGTTAACACCCATAGCAGATGAATCATAAAATGGGCTGTCTTTATTTTGCTAGATCCTGTGAAGAGTTTCTCTAAACTCTCTCTAARCAGGGAGTTGCCAAGTCAGAAGCCCTGTCCAAGTGACCTGAGCCAGGTGAGGGCAGCCAGAATGAGGCAGAGTTGCTGTGCCCATGGGTGTGATTGCATCAGTTCTTGTGTTTCCCAGGAGCACTGGGGCAAATGCCCATGTGCAAGACCTTTCAATGATTCAGAATGCAGCTACTGCTTAATACCAGCCAAGTGACAAGTCTAGAAACCAGAGATCCTGGGTTTCACTGGTTTATCCATAAGAAGATTTAAAAGGATCCATTTGGTTTTAAGAATACTTAGAGGGGGGAAAGAATGAACACCATTTCCTCAAGCAAACAAAAGAAGACACTGCAAGGTGTTGGAACAGAACAGTGCATGGGAACAGAAGCTACATAAATTTCAGTGGCTTTAATTGATGTGATTTCTTTCATCTTTAATGCAAGTATCATGATATGAGGAATTTTCATAAAGCCTCCAACTGCTGTAATTATTTCATTCCTAACATCAGCATCTCCTCTAAAAAAAAAATTAAATGGATCTCTATCCCTCAGTGGCTTCAGACAAAATATGTTTCAGCTATGAACACTGAAGTCTAAAGTACAGAACAAGAATGAAAAAAGACCCACACCTTTTTTTATGCATGATGTTGGCAATGGGAAGCTGGGAATTAAGAGTTTTAAGTGGATATAAGGGGTACTTAGCAACAGATTGTACAGGTGTGTTGCACCATTACATGGAGTCTTTAATTTTCATTAATATCTGGAATGAAATAAAAAGTATATTTGGTCTCTTGGATACGAAAATATTAAAGATACTTTGGCTTGTGTTGTCCAAAAAATGGAACTAGATGCTGTCATGGTTCTTSCCCAACTTTAAAAGAAGCCCACAGAATATGGTTCCCAGCCCTGTGTCCCGTTTGCAGTGCATCCTGGAGAGATGTGCTGTCAGCCTCACACTGCAAATACCCTGCAAGAGCTGTCTCGTACATTCTCAGAGGATCTGYTGTCTTTTGGTCACAGATCTTTGATACTGCTTCTTTATAAAAGCTTCAAAGGGAAAAAAAAAAAAAAAAGGAAAACAGGAGTAGCTACTCAGAATGAAAGGATGAATAAACAAAACAGAAGCCCAGCACACTGAGAATGTGTGACTTCTCTGAGTCTGTGTTTTACAGGTAAATGAAGGCTAGACAAGTGAGCACACAGCAGAATGAAAACAGCACATTCTCTTTTGGGAAAAGAAAAAAAAAGAAAAAAAAGAAAAAATAAAATACATAATCCAGCTCTGTTACCATGCATTGTATAAGGGTTTTTCAGTCATATCAGACACTATCTGATGTAACAAGTTTTGTCAGCAGCTTGATGTGGCAGCACAACATGACTCAAGAGAACCTCAAAGGAACAGATTGTTTCAGGTGTGTTTTGTTTAGAAATCTTTTCCCAGGTTCCAGTCTTCAAAATAGTGCCAKGCTGGAGCAGACTTACATTGCTGGAAGATACTTTTGCTGAGCTGACAAGAGGATATCCCTCCTAGACATYCTTTGTAAAGCATGTGGGGCTGTCACATGTGTCTCATTAAATGAACTGAAATGCTGAGCTAGCAGCATAGGTTATTATTTATAGAGCCCTACTCCTTCAGGTCTGTACAGAAGATAGTGCCAAATATGTAGAACTATCCACAYGTCTCAATTTGAGCACTGAACATATTCATTTTGGAGAGAGAATGGAAAAGACAAAGTATAAAGAATAGAGAAAAAGTKAATCAGTTATGAATGCCACCTTAAGCCTCTACTTTGAGAGCWCTGTCCATTCATTACATCAATAAATTGTCTCATTTATCCCATCTAAATGGAATTTTCTTTCCCTATTTCCTTGCACTGCRCTTGGTCCACTGCTGACATCTTGCACTATGCCAGCAAAACCAACTCAGTRATTACCAAGGACTCATTTGAAGAGAAGAAGCATGAGCCTCACATATAGTTCCTTATTTTCACAGAAAAGCTTTTGGGGCATGCTCCAGAAAAAGGGGAGAAAGTTAAAAGGATATAGAGAAATATTATCAGTTATTTCTTTTGATTTATTTGGCTAAAAGATAATACCAGTTCTTCAGTTGTCCAAAGTGGGCCATTGTATTTCTAATTACTGTACAAAAAAGGGAAGATATTACATAGGAGATAGGTGGAAGAATAYGATTTTCAACTTGCCATGATATAGTTGTAGAAGGTTTGAGGTTATTYACTAGGGCAGGAAGAATTAAAATAATTGACATTTATCCCTTCAAACAAATAAGGTCTAAACATAGCCCTCTTTCTTCAGCAGCTTAGCATGACTTAGAGAAGGCAAAAGCCCTCTGAAGTGGCTGAGATATGATGCAGACCCACACATTGACAGAAATATCAAAGAAGCTTCACAACCTACTTCAGATCACACAAAAAAAGGAGGTGAAATTCAGAGAAATAGGTTCAAAAGTTATATCACTCGACCATTTTCTAGTTGACTTATAGCTACAAAACACCTTCAGAAGACTGTGAACAACAGTGTGTCAAATAAACAGTGAGAGACATAGAGTAAGAAAAAATGGAACAAATGTTGCAAAATTGAAAACAAAATTGAATAATCCTGGCAATCAATAACATTTACAACTGTGGCATTCCCTGAGAGCCATGAAGACTTAAGCGGCATAAATTGAAAAATTATTTTTTAAAATCCCTACAATTAGGAGAGCCAAATTTTGTTTGTAAACTCCCATCTCTCTCTCTACCACCTCTAGATCTAGCTGAAGAAATCTGGTATTTTCATAACTGGCCAAAAGTTGGTAGAAAAGCTTCACTCAATTCACTTGAATATTTTTAACTTTACAGCCTTTGGAAGAGTTTTCTGGACTTCAGTTCTAATAAATCAGTGAAGTCAGTGTGTTTCAGTGTAGTTCTGAAAATAAAACAGTATAAAACTGGGTGTGACAAAAAGGGTCTTGGAAAGCCACTGAGACACGCACAACATGACTGTTCAAAAATAGATAAGCAAGAAGAGCAGTGGCCTAAACCASTACATACTCTGCATGCTTCAGCTAGGTCTGCTATCTTTGMATRCTTGTCTCTTGACTGCATCTGACTTTTYTATGTTCTTATTTCTAAATAAAAGAATGTCTAAGTCAAATTTTCCTGTTGCCCTCAATACCTGAGCAGTGGAGATGAGAAGCCTTGCAAGAACTGCCCTGTGTACTGACATYATTTGTGTTGATAATCCAGAGAAAATACTCTTTGTGCAGCCAGCACCATCTCAAATACAGTGTAAAGGCAGTTGTGCCTAATTACATTAGGTGGCTTTTTGTCAAAGGCCTTGAGAGCAAGCTGTGTGYCTGATTTGTCAGGAGAGCTCCAATTGTTAGCAAGGCACACCCATCATGGGCTTGGGCTGTTTCTGCTTTCACTGATTAATGAGATAGTGCCCCTTTACAGCAGGTCACAAATTGGATTCTGTAAGAGRGGACATTAGAGGTTTATAGCTTTTTTCAAGAAAAGAAAGAAAAAGCAAAAGCAAGCAGGAGCACAACACAATGGGCATTGACCAGCTCTATTGGAACTTTGTCATTCTAGCACCAGGGAACAAATGATCATTTCTCGAGGACTACTGATACTCTGATCTACAGAGCAGACRCACTCAGCATGTTTTTATCCTTGAGACTTTGTTCTTACTGAATCTTGCATGTAAACCTGGTAAGGTCTTGGTATGTGTCTCACTCTCTCTAACATCCTTGGGAAACATGAAGAGCTTCTCAGCAGCAGGCTGACTTTAGGTGCCCCTCCATCACTTCTGAGAAAGGGCCACTTCAGTGCATTGGTAGTAGCATAACAAGATTGAGAACCGCTTGATAGCACCTGCATTGCACAGTSCATCACAGCTTCTGACAAGGCACATTACCTAGGTGATATCCATCTGATCTTTCACTGCAGTGATGGCACTTTGGTGAGCTGTTAAGGTAGGAATTGCTCTTTTCATCTGCCATGGTCCAGCAGTTCTACAGAAATATTTGGTCTTAACTAAATGATATGATGGTCAAATATGCTTTATTTTTAATCACTGTTTGGATGATTTATTTTGTGTACATTCAATCTAATGGGCAAGTACTTCCAAGAGTAAACATATTAAGCAGCTCTTGAAAAACCTATACAAAACAAGATTCTAAATCTGCTTGCAGTGCATTAATCAAATTACAGAGTAAGCAAATATTGATATGTAWTTTAATCTTACAAGCTGTCCACAAATAAAGACATACAAATCCCTACAGAGGGTTTCCATATCTGTCCCTTGGTTCACAAACAAGCATAAGCCCCACTGCATTAAAGGCAGGGAGCATGAGTTTAGGAATGTGYTTCTTAATCATCTGAACTAGAGAGTGCAAAAATATATCAATAGCAGCTTTTAATTAAAAGTGGCATTGCTGAGGATGGAGCAAAACAGACACTAATGTCAAAAGCAGCCTCTTGAACAGCACAATGGATTTGTGCTTGATGGCTGAACACATTTTTAGACAGGTTGGTAAGGTTTGCAGTGGGCCTAAGGGCACGGCTGTGAATGGCAGGGGGTTACCAATCTGCAAACAGAGCTCAGTTAGCAAAATTAACTGCAATGAGTAACTGCAAGGAATGTGCTGTACTGTACGCAGAGAAACATCAACCTCTACTGAGGCAGAGATAAAAAGTTTAAAGATGTCYTATACCTGCCTGAAGTGAGCCATTGCTTTAATGATACACCCTGGCTCTTGAGTTGATCCTAGAATCGACCTGTCCCTTCCACATGTGAGCTCCCACAGCTCTGCCATGCCAAATCCTGCACAGATACAAGGACTCCTCCCATATGGCTGGTGTAAAACTCAATTTAAAAGTACAGCTCCTGACAACAGACATCTCTGAAGCAGAGATCCCCTGCAATTCCTGTAGAGACCTCACTGGAGCAGATATCCACACTGCTGGCCATACTGGAGCAGGAGAATATTCCCTTAGAAGAAAAAGCCCATGGTGGAACAGGTTTATCCTGAAGGACGACTGCCGCAGAGGACCCACACCAGAGCAGGGGAACAGTGTGAGAGGGAAGAAGAAGCAAAAAGGAAACATCAGGGGATCACAGCTGCCTATTGTCCACCCCCCTATGCTGTTGGGTGGGGAAAGGTAGAAGAGAGGTATCAGAGAGTGAAACTGAGCCTAAAAGAAGCCATGATTTGTGGAGAATCCTGATTTTTGGTTTGCTTAAACTCATGCCTTGGACTAGAACACATAGGATAGGCATGCTCTTTTCCTGCTTGGGCAGAGCATTTGTCTGATGCTCACATAGGTGAACCACTTATATGTAAAATTTACAAGCCTCTGAACTCCTGCCTTTTCTGGCTCACAATCAATAAATGGCTTCTAATGTTTACTTAAAATAATTTGATTTAAATACCCAATAAACTATTGTGAAGGTCAAGACCAAGATTCATAAATCTAGGGACAGAGAATGCATGTRCAGAACGCTAAGAAGAAATGGAGCRGTAGGAAATAAATTCACAATGCAATAATGAGAGATTAAACAGTTGATACAAGTATGATTGATGAGCTTTATCATAGAAAAATTGCAAAAGCTCTCTGATTTCTTCTAGAAAAGGATTATGGGTATCAAAACCTCAGAATTTATTATTCTGATAGATATCACATTTGAATTACTTCAAGCATCTTTTAGCACAGTGACAAGAGCTTTCCTATCAGRACCACATGCATTTCAAAGACACAATAAGCRTCTAGTTTCCTTCCTTAGAAGGAAMCTGTATGTACATAAAAATAATACATTTAAATAGCAGAACTGGATATGAGTTCAAATAAAACACACTCTTCCTTTYCATAGGCCAATCCAGATGAGGACAAAAACCTTTCACTTAAACTGGTTTTGATATTCTTATACTATAAAGTCCCAAATCTAATAGCGTATTTTCATAGAACCACTAGCTTCTGCAGGAAACAGTATATGTGGTGGTCTTGCCAGACAATGCATTTTCTGTCATGTGTATCCTCCAGGCCATAAGAGAATTGTCTCTGTAATCCATGCCAAAGAATGTTTTTCTCTACAAGAAGCATTCTTTTCTCTATCAGACTCCACTGTAAGCTAAAAACTTCGCATGTCTAACTTCTGAGCTGTTGTGCTCACTCACTGCAGTGACTTTTTCTGGCATATGCTCTGTCTGTGCCATGGAGCTGCTCACCAGTGCTGCTTTGGCAATYCTGTGCAGGTGTGAGGCCAAAGAGTCACCTTCCACATACAAAGATTTAAATCATTTCAGGAACTGTTGGCTCCTAAGTGTGTGGAAGCGGCACGAGAAGGCAAAGCTGGCTGCACATGACCCTTGAATAAATGAGAAGAGCCTTAGGGCACCTAGAGGCAGTCCAAGCAGAAGGAGCCACCCACACTGTGCCTTTTCAGTGCAAACACTGAAAAGTCTAGACCTTGGAATGCTTTACTCRTTGGAGAGAGAAGTCTTAAAATGTCACTGCTTACAACACGAGACACAYATTTAAAACTGTCCTCTAATTGCACCATGTCTGTCTCCTTCCTCCCTTCCTTATACTTCCCAGGGAAGCAGTGATGTCCTGTGAAGAAGAGTGCACCAGGAGTGCTTCATTAGTGGCTCAGTTCTGCAGGGTGCTTGGGGGGCCAGAGCAGGTGCACTGTGAGTGACACCCTGGGATGCCGTGCTCTGCCCAAAACTGTGGGTGCCACTGCACACTGCACGTGTGTGCCACAATGCAACATGAACCAACACTCTGCGCTTAAAAACGGCAATTCATTTACCTGCAGAATGTAAACATGGGCTCTACAAAGTGTGAGCCACAGATGAAGGCTTCCTGAAGTCCTTCAGATAAAATACAGGGTGCCTTGTCCTAAAGACAACAGAAGGTGTGGCTCTGGCAGGAACAAGGAGAACAAAAAGGTTCCCGAGAATGTCAAAGCATCTTTCCCATGAGTTCTAAATTTATGTATTTTTCCAGTGTTGCAGTTCACAGCGAATAGCTGAATTTCCTGATTCTCCATGGTGTAAGGCATTTTTGTGAGGATTTCTAATCACAATTTGCCCTGTTGGTTTCATTTGAAGTTAATAAGATATGTGGTGTGGGAACTTGTCGCACTGCTACACGAAAGAACGGCACAACAGCAATCATGAGGGGAAAGAAAAGAAAAGAGATATTTATTAAAAATCAGGGTTATTATATATAGAAAAGGGAAAAGGTTCTAATTGGGTTAGAAAATTCCCACCTCTACACACACACTGGCTGATACACATGCTTGTCAAGGAAGTCTATCTCACTAAGAAGAATGTAAACATCCAAGCTAGTTAGAAAAAAACATCTGTTATTTACGTGAAAAACTATGGGAAAACTGACTCGAAACTACAACTTATCAGAAGGCTTAAAAATTCAGGGTGACAGGAACTGTACCTATCCAATTTACCATGATTCTTTAGGCTGTGAGATAAACACAGTGAATTAGTGCCCATTGAAAGGGTTCACCACGCAGTGACAGAGGAAATGGCAAGGCAGCAGAAATCAAGAAAGGATTTAAAGTAGGTAGATCTGGAGGGGGAAAGGTTGCACCTGGTCTCTGGTATTTCCAGACTGCTACTTCAAAATGTGCGTAGCTTGTTCATAGTTGGAAGTTTAAGATGTCAGTTTTGATTCTTGCTTGTTTTGATGATTGCCAACWATACGGAACATGTTTTTAGATGGAAAGCAAAAAAGAATGGTCATCAGTGTCTCATGCTCTGGCACTGGATGTCATTAAATAATTTGAGTTTTCCAGTCTGCAGAGCTGCAGCATTGACATCTTTGTCATTCTAGGTACAGTAAGAGAATCTCAGCAATTTTATGGATTGCATCATACATAATGAGTTTGTAGCAAAGCATTTTCTAGATTTGCTCCACTGATAGCATGCACCTTAGATGATTCAACTGCATCAGTTCATTAACTAGCAGAACCTTCCAAACACATCAAGTTTTACAGGATGTTATGGTCTCTTGAGCTGAAAAGTTGTAAGTTTAAATGAAATAAAAATGGAGGTACATTTTTGTCCCAGGTCTGAATTAATGTTCTTGTTTTTTAGAGAAAGATCTTAACAAATTTTCTAGTTTTGTTCTCTGATATTAATTATAATTCAAGGATGATATAATAATATATTCATAATTTAGGCCCCTATTCTTCACGTTTTTCTGTCTAAAGTGGATTTAACCTGATTCCTAATGAACTTTGTTATTTTTACTGCATTAAGAAATGAAATGGAAATTTCTAAAAGAAACTGATGGGTTTTAGTTCCTACAAGCTACAGATGTTAATTGGGATCCAGGCTACATTAAGGTTTTTAGTAGGTTTTTTTTTTTAATCTCAGCATCTAGGACTTAAARGTAAGGTTGTTAACTGCCTTTAATTAGAAAATTGACTTTACATTCCCTGACATTTACTCCACATTTTATCCACACTTGATTTAATGGAAATTAATTTGGAAATGATACAAGGCAAGGTGTCACTTTCYAGTTGCACTTGCTTGTGACTATTCTCTGCTTAAAGAAAGAAATATTAACTGCCTGTCTCTGTAGATGCCTCTCTTATTTTGACATGATTCGTCTGATCTGCTTTTACCTTTCTGRTGCCCTCCCTCCACAGCTGTGTGATCACCTCCCCATGCAGTTTCACAGRAGGGCAACACTCCCTGTCCTGTGCAGGGAACCCCAGAGCAGCACTCACCAGCACAAGCATTAATTGCTGTCTGCATCCATTTGTGTGCCAAATGCAGCTGCTTTCTGTCTCTGAAGAAAATTGCATACAAAATCAATAAGCTCAGGGAAAATGGCTATAAAAATACAGTTCTTTAAGTGGAAGGAAAGTAAATTGCTTATACTGCTCAGGTAGTTTTGGATTTGTTGCCTGTTTCCATATGAGAGATTTCCTTCTCAATAACTTAAGCCTCAGAAATTATTGTTAGTCAGTGTAGGCTTAAAAGTCTGATGCATTAATCTTTATATATGTTCCTTTCTATTGCCTCTTGCTTTATTTATGGAAATCATTTTGCTGGAGTAATACCATAAGCTATACAACTTGTTTTCATGAGGAACTGAAGTTGTAAAAAATAACTCAAAATAAAACTAGACATGAAATATCATTTGAAAAGYACCACATAACAATTACAAATATTTATTACTTGCAGTAAATATTGTGCCAGTTTCTACGTAGGTGAGGCTTTTTAATACTGCTACAAGCCACTATTTATACCTCTTCTTTATCATCCAGGAGTTTAAAACCTCTCAAGTGCCTCCTCCTTACTTTGAGGATTCACAGGCCACCTAGTATCTTGTAACACATAGCCCATCCAAACAATAGATTTACAACTCTGAAAATAAACTCAGACTACATGCAAGAGCTTTGCCCACAACACAGACAGCAGCACTGTTTTGGATACAAAAGAAAAACTCACATTTTGCWAAAGTAAAGTAACTAAATCTCACCTGAATGGCAGTAAAACATAATAGGAAAGGACTCTATTTATCTGCAGTATCTCATCAGCATTTCTCATACTGGTCTGATTCTTTTAGACTCTCAATGAGCTCAAGACTTTTATACCAGCAAGCCAGACACTGAGCTTGGAATAAACCACCAGAGGAGGAAGTGCTGTAGATGYCATAGTGTTTACAGCACCTGGCCCATGAACTAAAGGAGAATAATGAAATAAGTAAGATAATTGAACGTGTGCAAATAAACTGAGCTTGATTTGCATCTGTATCTCTGGAGCTGGGTATGCAAATACCAATGTTAATGCACTAATGTTGCACCTGCAGGAGTAATCAGAAGCACTGTTTCTGGTGTGAAGTGCTTTGCCTAGGTATGAATGTGAAATTTTAATTTAAAAAAAAAAATCCACCTCTAAAATCTGTGAAGATCTTGATGCTGGGGTACTGAGGAAATGGGGAGGGAGTTAAGAAGTTGTGGTTTAGTTGGCGTATGAAAACCTCCATCTAAAATTTTCTCATTATCCCAGATACCTGGGAAGTATCTCCAAGCCTGTTATTCTGTTCCTACCTTTGTCATTGCAATCACAAAAGGTAACAATTACTGCAACTCTGTGGGCACCATGTGTRTCCCACAGTGCTGCTGCATGCACAGGGKGTATGATGTCAAAAATGTATGGGGTAATTCTGCAGACATTTCAGGCTTTAAATACTCACAGTAAGAGAATAATTCCATCCGTTAGATTTACAGGTGTTGAAGAATTTGTACACCTGCTTGATTTAAGCACACTGACATCACCATCAGCCATCTTTCATGCCCACAGTAAGGACTGTACGTGAGCTCTGTGGTGTAAACAACTCCCTCATCCCTGCCTAACCACACTAAAAGGGCAGATGCTATTCCCAGAATCACTTCACTGGACTGCTTATTAAATTTGCACTAGTGAAACTCTGAAAAACTGGTATTTTCTGATTTTGTTTTGAAAATAATACAAAAAGTTCAAATTAAAAAGGTACATAAATTACTGTAAAAGTGACTCAAATCTGATYCATTCCCAGCAACTATGAACAGGATTATAAACAGTTTCATTTTGTATTGTTCACAAACAAGTTTAAGCTTTGTCATGATTGACCAGAGCCATGTTTCACTGGCCCAAGTGCCTATCTAAATGTGCTTCTTTCTTGTGGCAGACAGCAATATCAACATTCAAATTAATTTGTTTACAAAACACCATGTAAGTAGCTCAGAATACTTCTTACCCTCCTTTCAGATTGATTTATAATTTCAGCATTGATAAAATAATTGTGCTTTTACTTTTCAATAACCTTGTTGAATATTTTTGTAGAATCAGAGAGTATCCTGAGTTGGAAAGGACTCACAAGGATCATCAAAGTCCTGCTCATGGCCCTATAGAAAACACCACAAGAGTCACACCATGGGCCTGAGAGCTTTGGGCACACACTTCTTGAACTCTTGTCAGGCTTGGGACTGTGACCACTTCCCTGAAGAGCCTGTTCCAGTGYCTGRTGCTCAGTTTAGTCTTCAGGTARAAGTCTARCCTTTACATAAGCCTGTTAGTCTCAGTTTATGCCATGAAATGGTAACTAAATACCTGACAGGTCCCCCTGAGAGATGTGGAAGATCCATTTTTTGTAGGATTTTAAGAGCAGGTTAAACAAAGATGAAGCAATGATGGCCAACATTCTGCCTTTGCAGGAGTTGAACAGAATTTGGTATTGCTTCCTTGGCCTGCAGACTGATAATGATCTGTCACTATTATAAATCACTGTTTATAAAATAATCAGAATTTAAAAAAAAACCCACAGGAAGTTGAATATTCTTACTTCTACAAGCAACAAATACTTTAAATTATGGAAAATGCAAGCAAGAAATGCATGCTCTCAGGCCAGTTATGTTTCCAAAACATCCTTTAGGAAATCTCTAGATGAAAGTGTGGCGAGTCTGAGGTTTAAACAGCATATCCTATACTCCCACATGAGAATGATAAGCTTTAAGCACACCAGTCCAGCTGGTATGAAGAAACATTAACCCTGTAGGGTAAGAGGTTGCATTTAATTAAGTCATAAAAGGAAAGAGTTCTAAGTATTTTCCAGTGCATGTGACTGCTCGCAGATCCCCACCTTGCCAGAGGCACCTGACAAAACTCAACAGAGATGGCACTTGGGCTGGACAAATGAATATCTTGTAATGCAACACACTTAAATGKAAAACTGCCATCAAGGAACACAATCATGCATCTGGGTTAGTCCTCTCCTGTATCTTGTTCACTACAAACCATGTCACACTCTCTCTCCAGACCCACCACCCTTGCTCTGTGCCCAGTATTCAGCAGGCCCTGTGTACAGCTCTGATGTCAGTGAAGAAAGCCAGCCTGTTTCCTCCAAGTGCTTTGTGCCCAGGAATGCAATACACAACAGCTGGCAAACTACCTGGCAGTCACTGGGTGCATGCATGTCTCCATGAGATTCTGCACAGGCAGCACTTTTAACACCATCCCATAAAAATACAAATAGAGGATTTAAAATTCTCTGCTGACTATTTGCTTTGTTCATTTCTTCAGTAATGCCTGCTATCAAACTTGTAACAATTTTGGTTTGGTTTGTACAGCTTCTTGTGTGATAGGGCTCTGTTGCCTTATGAGGATCAATKCCTGCATTTTCTATTCATGTAAATGGTAATTAATGACTTGAAGAGTTTGTGCTCATCTTTGCAGTGCATTTGGGCTACACAAACATTTTTACAAATGCTGGCAGCTGGCAAAATACTGGTAAATAATGAATAATATAACTTAGTTAATAACAGAAAAGCAAACACATTGATTTTATTACAAATCAGCTGTTGGTACTTGCAGAGAGCAGTATCTTTCTCCATATTGCTAATTACTTCAAAACATCAAAAGCTTTGAGCACTCTAAATTTCATAGCTTAATTACTCAAATGGAAAGAGATTTGCATTTCAGGTAGACAGACCCATTGGAATTAGACTGCTATTATCACTTTATTTTGACACCTAATTACAAATAAGTACTTTAGGTCAGATGACTGATTGCATCCAAGATCTGCTGACACAGCAGAAGGGCAGTAAAATAACGAAAAAGTCACTTAAAGTCATCTTTAAGAGCTCCCACATCTCAGCATAATTTAAAGTTTTAGCTATGCCTGCAATAGCCTTCAGAAAACAATTATTCTAAGCAAAGACTTTGGCATTTCAGCAGCACTTAAACCACCCCATCGTCTAATTATGTACTTTTACACTCTGAATTAGGGCTTTTTACTTGGTTTGTGTGGCAACACAAAACTTCTGATAGCACCTAAGGGGGCTATGGGGACAACATCTCTGAGAAACTGCCAGAAGCTTCCATGTGTCCAGCAGAGCCAATGTGAGCTGATTCCAAAATGGATCTGCTTCTGGCCAAGGCCAAGCCCATCAGCAACAGTGGCAGTGCCTCTGGGGTTATGTATTAAAAAAAAAAAAAAGTTATTGCACAGAAACAAGTTGTAGCCAGAGAAGAGAGGAGTGAGACTGTGTGATAACAACAACTATACMGACATCAAGGTCAGTGTAGAAGGAGGGGGAAGAGCTGCTCCAGGARCTGGAGCTGAGATTCCCTACAGCCTGGAGGACTYCACACCAGAGTAGGTGAATGCCTGAAGGAAGCAGTGGCCATGTGGGAAGCCCACACTGGAGTARGTGGGACSTGGGGACTCATGGAGAGAGAAGCCTATGCTTTAGCAGGTTTGCTGGCAGGACTTAKGACTCCAAGGGGAACCCACACACAGGGGCAGCCTGTGCCTGAAAGCTTGCACCCCATGGAAAAGGACCTACCCTGGAGCAGTTMATGAACTATAGCTCATGGGAARAGCTCACATTGGAGAAGTTTGTGGAGAGCTGTCTCGTATGAAARGGATCTCATGTTAGAGCAGGGGAAGGACTCTGCCTTAGGAGGRAGCAGAAACTGTGTGTGATGAGCTGAYCATAACCTGCATTCCCCAWCTCCCTGCACCACTAGGGGAGAAGAGGTAGAGAACTGGGATTAAAAGTTTGCCCTGGATGGAGGAAGGATTGACAGAAAATGTTTTTAAGATTTGGGTTTACTTCTCATTATYCTACTCTGATTTGATTMACAAAAAATTCCTTWARTTTTCCCCAAGTCAAGYTTGTTTTGCCTGTGTGGTGACTGGTAAGTGATCTCTCTCTGTCCTTAGCTCAAGCCAGGGTCAATCCACCACAGGCTTGTCCCACTGCAAGAATGCCCTGCCCARTGCAGGCATGTACAAGATGTGCTAAGAAGGAAGCAGGTATGGAGCAAGAAATGGTTTTTTTTCTGGGGCAGTTATATCAGGTAACCACAGTGCAACAGTGTTAAAGCATATATCCCACCTGATGTTTTTTGTTTTTAACATGGGGAGTTGGTATAATGKCCTATGCAGCCAAACTGCATTTAAAAACTGAGCCCACCCATTGTGTTTAGAGGCTCTGCCTTTAAAGAAATAGCTACAATTTCATTTGCATGCTGAAAATTTACAGCCACATCCACAGCATGCAAAGTTGCTTCATCTCTCTCTTTAGATGGCAATAACTAGAGCCAGTGGTKAAGCAATGGAAGTTCATTCAAAAGTAACATCTGTTTGTACTTCAGATTTCAAATCACATTGTTGCATTTGCTTTTCATCAACACTTCAGCTAAGAGGAGCAGTGGCATTTTGCATAATATTCAAGAATTTGCTTATGCAAAACACAGAATAATTACTTGTAAGATTTTGAAAAAAATCTCATAAGAGCTCACATTTTCTATGTTCTCATCTAGATGTAAAATGTGTAAATCTAATATTCTTCTACTCCTTGTGTCTGTCTGAGCTTTTGTTAGATGACATGTGCTGCTTTGCACATGAAAAGCATTCTTTCTGCAAAACTAGCCTTCTCCAGTTCTTTTGGTTTGTGCTGCTCTGTGGTACACTGGTTTCATTGACTTCTACATGGTGCCATTGATCAAATGATCTGTGCTCATTTGCTCCTGTGATAATTAGATCCTACAGACTGCTGACTAAAAGCCAACTTTTGAGAGTGTTACTGGATAACTTACTCACAAGTCCTTATGGCCCAAACAGCACAGACTGATCTAATGGCAGAGAGTTTAAAGGAGTTGTGAAAATTRTATCAGCTGGGGGTCAGGATAGCAATTTCTCATATTCACCAAAACACTGARATTAGAGCAGTGGAGATGCTAAAATACAGTGCAGCTGAAGGTGGTTCAGAGGAAATTTATACCTGTAACCTGCCATGGTGGCCTGCATGATCCCCCATGCATCTTTGTTCATGTGCTTTGAAGTCCTTCTTAAGGAAAATGCTAACACAAGGAAGGACAGATCTATAAAGGGAGAAAATAAATTTTAAGTTAYAACAATTTTTTAAAGTTCTTCAGGCTTCAACCAAGATTTTCAAAGGTGACCAGTGAATTTATGTTTCTCATCAGCAACACAGCAAAAAGCCCTGATCTTCAGAAAAGTGCTGAACCACCTAGAATATTTAATATACTAGTGAACATTGGGAAGCTAGGCCACTCTTTGCACAAAGGTGAACAATTAAAAATATCAATTTCATTTGAGCTATGCACTCTTCTAGTTGAGATGTTTTGTTTGTTTGTTCCTGAGACAATGACAGGCTGCAGAGAAGGCAGATGGTGTGGAGCTTTCTTTGTTCACAGCAGCCTGTAGGACTATGGCATGGTTCAGACTGGGCCTATGTGTTTTTTCTCACCCTTAGCAGTCCTTATAGAAAGCTGGCTGGTGGTGGAGGAGGGTGGGGACAGGAGCGTGTCATGGTGTGGTCATGTCCCTGTCCAGAGCTGAGGATGTCAAAACCAGGGRAACAAGAATTAGCAGACACCTTACACCATCAGGAGCCCCTTCCTGCCCTGCAGGTCAAGGCTGTACATCCCACATCTCCCTGACAGCCTGGTGACATCTGTCCAGGGCCACTTGTGTCACCAGTTCCCAGTGACAGAGGCACAACATGACCAGAGCTGGTAGCAGCTCTCTCTAATGCGGCTGTGCCATCATAAGGGCTGTCAGYGCCACATCTGTGTGACACAGTTGTTTGTCTCTTTCTACTTGAGTGAGAAGAGGCTAATTAAAAAAAGAAAAATTAAAAAKAATAAAGGAGCCAYTTTAAAAAGTAAAAAGGTGAGAATAACACCCAAAAACCGGCAATTTAAGTAACAGCAGCTCAGCAATGGTTAAAAGGGTATTTTAAAAAATGGGTCCTACTCACTGCCCAATATTAAAGATTTGCATGATACTTGCTCTTGGGATTTATGGACTTGGAGGCTTAATTCAGGGAGAAAAATTCGTTTTGAGTGGACTGAAAATAATCTTTGACATCTTTGGAGTGTGAGGCATATCCAGTGCCAAGCTCTGCAGCCACAAGTGGGTGACAGTGCTGAGGATGTTTGAGCATTGAGTGCTGCACTCACGGCTGTTTTTCTCGGAACTGAACAAAAARACATTTCCAGGAATGACCTTGTGCTACAGGCATCTGTTTGTGACTGAAACAAARTGAAAAATTAGTTTTCTTCTGCTCAGTTCACTGTAGACTATTACACCCTCTTGAAYTGACAGGACAAGGGGCAATGGGTACAAACTGAAGCACAGGATGTTTAAATGTTTCCAGRGRYGGAGCATCTACCTCCTTTCAGAGMKMKCTCTGAACAGCAGGAAACTCTCACTTTAGGATGACCTGACACAGGTTTCCCAGGGAGGCTGTGGAAACTCCGCTTTTGGAGGTGTTCAAAGTCTGCAGAGAAATGGCCCTGTAAAAACTGTATATTTTGCTCTGCAGACCATTGCTTAGTGTGATTTACAGATATTCTCTGTTTTTTTTGTTTGTTTGTTTGTTTGTTTATAATGGGGTGTGGCTTCAAGCTATTAAGGGTTTTTAAGTTTTCTTGACARGACAGCATCATCAAAAACTGGCTAATGAGAATTCAAGAACTGTGGAAAACCTCTCTTCCCTCAGAGGATTACACAAGGTTCATGAAATTATCCTTTCATTTTGAAAATATTATGTCAAACCCTGCTCTGTTCAGAAGAATGTGGAGCAAGAACTGGCTAGATAAATTGCTGTGCATCCTATTCTATATGAAAGAAAAAGAGGAAGTATATTTAATAAAAAAAAGAACTAAAAGTCAAAATTACATTCACACTCACTGCAATTAAAAACAAAACCCAAAGCACTCTTATGTTGCTGAGTGATGTTAGGGAAGCAAAAAAACCTCAGGGTCTCTGGGTAAAAAAAAAAAATTCATATAAGTTGCTTATCATGTCCCCTTCTCTTCTGCCTATCCCACACTGCCTTCTCAGATGAAGAGCTCAGCACAGAAACTGGTGCTTAATCAGGTTTAACTTTTGCTTTGCCCCTTCAGTTCACCTTTAAAAGCTGAGGGCCATGGCTTTCCATCAGGCAAGCCAGAAGGTGCTGGAAGCAGCGCTCTGTCCAGTGTGTCCAGATCCCTCTGAGCAGTCAGTGRCTGCACAGCTCTCTCCACTCCCACATCCCTGGGGATTCCTCAAGGACAGGCAGTCTATTTTTCTCTTTACAGTGTCCATATCCATCCTAATTGGTTTGAACCAGGCTGTCAGGATTAACGAGATCCCCTCGGTAAGAGGCTTTGCAGAGYGGGTGACCTCCCACCCTCCCAGGTTGGATGTGTGTGAGCTCAGCTGCAGATATTTGGAGCACTGTACATGGTAGACCTGCATTCAGAAATGGCACAGGAGACTACTGGAGTGTTTGCCTTTTAAGCCCTAGAAACCAGACACTGAATTTTTTCCTTACACAATTTTATGCCACCAACGTTGACAAAAAAATATTTTGATATTTACAGGCCTGACAGGAGATAACAGGTCCCTGAAGGTACCCTCTCTGGACTTCAAGGTTTTGATGTGCTGYTTCTAATTCTCAAATTATCTGGCCTCCTCATTTCCCTATCTAGGTTGCCATATTTCACATGGTGCTATTAATCACATAAACACTATTGACTTTTTTCTGTTGTRATCATTGATTTCAGCCTATCTTGTGGAACTTTTGACTGCTTTTATAAAGSGTCTATATTGCTATGACAGAAACAAGATTTGTTTTAATAGGATAATAAAATATGAATGCAGAGAATTTGGAAGCTGTAGGTCTGCAAATATTTCCAGTGACAATGCTTTGGGAAAATTGATGAAATCACAAGTGAAACAGTATTGTTGGAACCTGATAAGGATTAAATGTGAAGCCAAAAAAGAAGGCACAAAGTGGGTTTGTTAAACAGAACACAGGCACAGTTCACAAAAGAAGGTGAGGTTAGAGAGGACATCAAAACCAGGGCCCTGAAGTGAGTTCAGACTTTTGTATCCCACCGTGATTTCTCCTTAGTTCTAAGATCAATGGGATTTTGCCTTGGCTSTTTTAGAAGTTTCCTGTAACAAAACTGCTGAGTTCTCACTATGCAGCTGATATCCTGACTATTCTGCAGAACAAATCTCCTCAGGACAGATTTTGTTTTCCATTACCAGTCAGGATAACTCCAGGCTTCAGCAAAATGAATGTGGATTGGCACCAGTGTTAATCAGAGCACAGTGTCCTGCCTGAAGGGAACAGTCTTCAGGAAAAGTTCTTATATTTGAAGCAAYTTCTATTTTGCATTGCTATTCTGTTTTAACAATTATTAAAAGAAACAAAAATTATCCTTCTTATTCCTTTTATTGTTCTTGGAGCTTCTAATTCTGCCACCATTATTAAACAAGTCCTCYTTGTGCTCTATAGTAAAGGTACTTATGTTACAGGTATATGCTTCCTGCCTACTTTTGATTAAATAATTCTCAGGTTGAAGCCCACTGAAGCCAGAAAATCTCTCTGACAAAATGTATAAAAGTTTAATTACTACAAAATACCAGATATATTGTGCAAGTTCCCACTGCATTTCCCAGGCTCTTTTATCACCCCCACCACAGTGGGTTGTAACCACGTTTGTCTCTAACACCAGCTATAATTGCATGTTAGTTTATCTGTATTTTAGCTGTCCTCTCCTGAATCTCATCTAATCTTTTAATTTCAGTTCTGTGATGAGAAGTCCTRAACCACACACATTTGTGATTGCATTCTTACCAAGACTGCCAGAAAGTTGTTACTCAGAAAGAAGCAAGAGTTATTTATTTCAGTCACTCTTCATTCTTATCCTTAGCAGGTCAGGCTAAGCTGCACTAGGGACATTTACTTCTGTAGAAGGCTTAGCTAAATGGAGAAACTCATATACCATATTATATCAGTATCACAGATATTAGTCCCCAGTACACTGAGAATGGCAGAGCTGGCAAAATGTTATTTCTTTATAAGAAAACTCATTCTTTTTTTATATGTATCCTTGTGTTATTTCTGCAATAAAGCTGTGGAGCCTTTTAACCCTTTCACTCAGCATACCCCCCACTAAATACACCACACTGCTGTCACCCAGCAGCATTTCTTCTAAACTGACAAACCTGAAGGACTCAGAGACACAGATTACTTAGTTTTTAAGTATTAATTCTCTTAAACCAGTCTAAACCAGCCATTCTCTCCTGGTCACTTCTAAAAGGTTAAACCAATCTGMTGCTGTACTCCACACTTGAAACCTCTTTCCTGGTTGCTGTCACATCATCATGCCAGCTTAAAAGTGATCAAGCTGCTTTTATCCTATTTTAGAGACAGTGTTAACAAACAGTCTTCTTTTCCTTATTTAGAAATACCATCCATTTTAGAAGAATCTAGGAAAAAGCCCRCCTTTTTGAAATTATGCTTAAGTCACAGAATGTCATAGGAACCGTGTCTGAAGGGTTGAAGGGGATGATATTAAGGAATATATGCTCTTGTTTTCGTCTTACCCAGACACCAAACATTATCAAAACACAAAAAATATATGGTTGCTATACACTGGACAACAACAGCAGCCACAATCACAGCAAATGCTCWTTACTTTGTAAATCCCTCCTTCGAGCTGYGTCTTGCACTTGACCCAAACTGTCCCATAGCTGTTGCAGCCAGCCTGGGAGTAGCCAGCAAAAACCCCAGTRAGGGCCCTGGCATAAGTGCAGGACAGCAGGAGAATTTTGCTACTTAAAAACATAAAGTTATGTTCTAGCAGCCTCTTACATACCACAAGAAACTTCTACATGTTGTAGCTTTGGTGTTGCAACAAGATGCAGGAGTATGCAGTCACCTCTGTCCTGATGTGATACCTTGACTTGTCATCATTGAGACAAGATAACAATAAAACACTGCAGGAAGGTCTTCAAAATTCTGGTGAAYATGGGCCATTCTGGCCCTAAGGAAAAGGTACCCTCGAATTAATAAACCTGCATTTCACTTTCAGAAAAAAAAAACAAAAACTGTATCTTTCATTCCAATTGCTTGATTTTATATTTGATTTTAAATGCATGGTTATAATTTGTAGTTTAAGTGTAAGMTGCCATATTGCATATATACTCATTTGTGCTGCAATGTAATATAACTGTGGTGTGACACAGCTGATTGAAATGGCATACACCATAAATTTAAAACGTCTGCATTTACTGTGACAGTCAAGGTGTCTGAATTATGCTGAAGAAATAACAGAAATCATAACTTGCATTTTAAACTCCATGGTAGTCTTAACCATAGAAAGTGTCTGATCCATAAATGAATAAAACTCCATAATTTAAGCATGAATTCCAAACTGTTTTATTTCTTAAAAATCTAGTACTGATTTCAGTGAATTCAAATATTTAATGTCTATGATTAAAGATCTCCTTGAGTATTTCCAAATGTAAAAAAGATAAACACAAGCTCTGCCAAGGCTGAAAACCAGACAAAGTCCCCACACTTATTTTCTGCTCTATTCCATGTCCACATAATTTTTTCCATTAACATGAAAAAGACTACAAATACGTATCCAACAATTTTCAGATACATACACTTTGCAATGCAAACTGCATTCCTTCCTATGTCAGACTTTATGCTAAATTAGTATCAGGGAATAAAAGCCAACAAAAAAACCAACCAAACGGACAAACTACTACTGCAAAAAAAACCCAACCAAACCAAACCAACCAAAAACCAAAACAAATAAACAAAAATAAAACATGCCAGAAGGAAGCTTAGTAGTCTTGATATTTAGTATAATCTTCTGTGTTAAAAGATTTCAAGAGGCTATGCTGGACACAAAGGACATCTTAACCACCACAAATCTAACTATAACACRGAAGTAATTTCAATCCATGGACCATCAAAGGGGAAAGACAAGACAACATCTCTGTAAACAACAATCCTCTCCAAATAACGTAAAATTCAGCAAACATTTATATTCCTGAAGCTATAGAGTTGCTCAAACTAATCTTGACCTTTCAAATTCCTGGCCAACTATACAAAACCCAAGAAAGCCTGAACACCTCCTCTAATACCAGGSTTTGCTGCAAGTTCAAGGGTCTTCATAACCCAGTTTGACTTTGTGCTCTTGAACCTCAGTTTTCCTCCATGTAAGACRCCCCTAGATGTGACTCTGAAGACCTAGGAAAACCCCAAAGCTCCAGTTTCTGTAGTGCTTATGCCTGTCAGTGCTGATCATAAGTATATTCTTGATCTGAGTTAGAGACCAGGTCCCTTACAAGTGAGAAATCACTTGGGGGATCTTTTTATCCTCACAGTTCAATGAACTAAATGAAATATCAAATTTAGAAACTATTATGTATTTCCCATCCTACCCCTCCTTGGCCAATAAAACTGCACATTAACCAAAATAACATTCCAAACTCTGGTGAGAGAGACTCTCATCCCAGTAGAAGTCCTCCTTCTGTAATGTGTCCAGAAATCAACCATAATACCAGGCATTTTCAGCTGAGTGACACATTCAGTWGAAAGAATTAAAACTAGCAGCCAACCACAGTTCAAATTCTTCATGCAGGCTTGTAAGAAGTAYGAAAAGTGAAGCCACAAGAAGAAGCATCTATTCTTTTTTAATTAGGTGAAAAACAAAAGATGTAAAACAACCTACTGCACTTCCAGATCTCTGGGGCTTTGCTTGGAAGGCCACCCACTCCTGCTCTAATTGCTCAAAAAAGAGCTTCCTCCTTATTCATTTGCATCTCTTTCTTGTCCCGTGTTTTTTCAGAGAGATGATTTAGCACCAGTGTCCACTGAATAAAAAAAAGCCTGATTAATGTGCAGCAGCTGACATTATAGCATATACATTCAYGTTAGTGATGGAAGAGCCTTGTGTAATTGGATCAGAAATTGGATAAAATAATGAAAAATTTAACACAGCCTTTTYCTTTGTACGTTRCAGTGGGATSGCTGTAAGGTCAGGRAGTGGGAAACAATGAGGGCAGTTTAAAATGCTTTTCTGGTAAAAATTTGTTTAACACATCCCATGATTAAAACGAATGTGGTGTCCCACTGCGACACAGAGGTACAGGAGAGGGAATAATAAATTGGTGGCATTGACAAGGTGTCATTTGTTATCTGCTTTAAAATGTCAGGTCATGTCATTGCACTGAAATATTTTCYCTCTTGATGTATGTCTTACAAAGCAAGTTCAATGTTTGGCACTTTTCGATTTCAATAAAAGAAAACATCTTTTAATCTGGAAAGCATAGTARCCATCAGGAAAATGAAGTCAATTCAAGGCTCCTGTTTGAACACCTTTTCACAAGCCTCTTGAAAAAGCCTGCTCTAAGTGGATTGGTTCATCATGGAGCCCTATTCCTACTCACAGAGACCTGTGCAGCCTTCTATGCGTTTTTTTTTTCCTCTTAAAAAAATGAGTACATTTCTGTGATTTCAGGACCCAAAAGTGGAAAAGGGAGAMATTTTAATTTCATTAGAACTTGAGTCTTGTGATAAATAGATCAACTTTTTGATCACAGAAACTATTAAGGGAATGTTTCCCAGGCTGACATTAACTACGTGCTGGAAATGCAGATGGGGAATTTAAATAATTTTGACATTACATTCATGACAAAAGCCATGAAATAAAYCAGACTTCTTATAGGAGAAGAGAAYATKTATTRTGTTTGTRTTTTTTACATTAATGGAGAATAAACCTTTTTACCCATAAAACTATCAGAAACAAGGAAAATCAAAAAGTGGGGGAGTGGGCTGATAGTGATAGAACACAATGCAACTTCAAATTAAGTCACAAATTTAGTTCACAGGATGCACATGCTCTGGCAAAGCATGATGGAAAAAACCTGAAGCTTTCTTCTAGTAAGTGTTCACAAGCACCACAGATCCTGACTTACCTGTTCCTTGAGACACAAAAAAGCTGAGTAGAGGAGAGTGAAAGAGACAATGTAGCATATGCACTTAGGGATRGATTTTGGGAAATAGATTACTGTTTTGCTGAGGGTGTTGGAGTCTCAGGGCAGTACTAACTGAGAAAGCATTTAGAAACTCCTGTTGCATTTGGTTTTAAGTGCAAGTATGCTTTTGCAATGTTCTTCATACATCCAGTTGTCTGCAGCCCCCTCAGATTCTGAGCAGCATCCTTGCACAAAGCTTTGAGCCTTCCTTCATGGACTCAGCAGCAAGTTTGCACTGCTRAAGAGTGCGCAAAAGGGACAGACTGTGAAGATCCCTGGCTTGGCAGGATAGGCATGGGAAAAAGTGAAAAAACAAAGATGAAAAGTTTTTTCTAGCTTATTCTCAAACCAATTTTCACTGAATCCTGCTTCTGTAAGSAATTTTTGGGTTTTTTCCCTCCTTCTCTGTGATATATTCAGTTCATCAGTGTTCAGGTGAATCCTAAAACCAGTTTCTTCCAAGTGATGTTATTTAACATTTCTGGCCCACTTTATCTTCACAAGTTATATCCAGAGGAATATTTGGAAATACAAGTATTGCCATCAAAAAGAAGATCCTAGCATTGTGACTAGGCTTTATTCTGCTTCCTCTGTATATCAGCAKCAACACAGAAGAGCTCCACTGAAATCAGCAGCTGCTCTTTTTTTGCTGTCATCCTAATGAAGATCAGATCCTGGTCCACTAAGCCTCTCTTTCTCCAGTTCAGTCACATCTTAGCACCAGTAATATTCAAATAATCTTTCCTTACCACAATTCCTCCAGATATTTGCCCCAGAATTCCAGGATGTAAACACAGTGGTGAAGAGGAACAGGGTGAAATTGCACACACACAAAAAAAACCTACACCAGGTGTGAAGTAAAAATAATATAAAGCAATTTGGCCCTGTTTCTTGGGCCCTAATTACTTTCAGTGTTAATGTCTATTTTGTACAACATGATACCAAGGTCTAATTTCTGCTCAGCACCTCACACTACACACAGCAAGTTCCCTGACATTTTTCACATTTCCTTACTCCAGCTAGGAAGTTTGACATCACCTTGAGCTGAATGCCTTGCAGACACTAGAGAAAGCAAGCACCTTCAGTTATGAGGCAATGTTTCACTCCAGCTATTATGGCACAATTGTTTAGACTAGTGGAGTTATAAATGGCCCAATTGTCCACAGGGGACCAGGGATTGTCAGGCAGGGAGGATTATTGCTGTTGTCTGTGGTTTATTAGCTAGCATTTTGATTCAATGCCTGATGCGGATTCATAATTAAAATTTAATTTGTGTGTGAGCTTGTAAGAGAGAAAATATTCATGCATTGTACAGGTGATAGGGAGAGATATTTTCTCTGCCTGTGGACTGGGTCCAGTGAGAGATTCAGGAAGTTTCTAGGGGGTAGTGCAGCAGAGAAACTAGAAAGTGAAAAACACCCTGATCTCTAGGGTTAAGAACCTATTACAGTGCATGAAAAAATCATTGGAAATAAGTGCATGGTTACCTGGAACTAGCTACTAGGAAATAGTAAACATACAAGTGCTTGAGAATTCCTGCTTCTCCAGAGCYTAGGCACCTGCCTTAAGGATGTCAGAGAAATGCCTTCATTCCCTTCAGGATACCATTCTGGTTATCCATTCCTGAAAGTATTAATATACTCTTTGAACAACTGTCCTCCTGGAGGAAAAGGAGTTCTCTATCCCTCAGTTATTGTTCTAGATTATTAAATCTAAAAATTGAAGGTACATAATTTTTGGCTTGATTTTTTCTGGATTTTTTTTAATGCATCACCACATTAAATAAGACCTCTCTAATTTAAGTGGTGGGATGCTAACATTAAGTTTTACCACCAGATTTATTTCAACAGTCTTATACCCACTTATTGGAGTAAATGTAAGGTTTATCATGAGCAGTGTTAGCAAGATCTTACCACACATAAATACAGCACACCCCGAAGCATCTTTTACACTAACTAAAGCAACATTAGGGCAGTTCATTTCATATTTAGTCTGGGAATATTTGGCATTATTATTGAAACAGTGAATGTCACATCATTATGACCTGATCTCATTTTAGCAGCAGGAAATAAGTATTTGACTCCTACGGCCTGAGAGGAAGCTGTGGCAGAGGGAGCTGCCTGCATTGATGTTCCACATGTACCACAACTTCCAAGCCACTCAGACATATGCTCAGGCTGTCATTGGTAATAACCCCTTTGACATTAGAGGCTGTAAGATACAGCTTCTCCACTGCTGGAATCTTCTGTCACATGCCTATAAACTCTCTGCTTAGTAAGAGTCCACTTATAAATTAGAGAKCATTCAGATTTTCCTGGAGCGTTTTCTGACAGACAAATCATAAAAACTAAAGCAATTACAATTTACTGGTGTGCAGCTATAGCAGTGGACATTATTATCACATTCCTTTAGAGTTGTTAGGAGACAAATAACAGGAATGCTGGGCTGCAGACTGAATGATGCAGGTTTCAGAGCATACGTGTCCTATTGATGCCTTGGGAAGGCTGAGCTCAAACAGAGACTGGACAGAGCTAGAGAATAAAGTAGATATTTATTGAAGGCCTTAGGATACACTTTGGGCAGGACAAGAGCCTGACTAGGGCTACACCCAAGGTGGACTAAGAATGGTCACCAAATGTAGCACCAGTCATGAGGCCTTACACTTTTAAAAGTTTTGGTCCATTTCCACATTGGGGTTTCATTGCCTCAGGCTGTGAGGTCTCATCCTTCTTGTTTCTCCCTTCAGCCCACCCTTGTTTTTGCTTTTGGGCCTGAAAGMTGTCCTTGGTCTTCAGCAGGGAAAGGATTTGTTTTGTCTCCCTACTCTGAAGAGAACTCACTMGCACTCAATRCAGGCTCAGAACTACAGCCYGAGGCAGCACAGAATCTGARAAACATGAAACCTTAAACTTAAGGTATCAATATTGGCTTCCTCATCACTGACCAGATTATRTGCTAGGGCACGATCTCAGTGGTTMTTCAGCTTCTCAGAAAGATGCATGATTGATGTAACAAACTGGCCTGTGTTTGGTTTTCAAAGATTATGGTGTTACACAAAACTTTTCCCCTCTAATGGATTTTAGCTGAATGTCATAATTGTGTAACATCTAAAACACCTTATTTTTATTTCTTTTTTTTTTTAATTTTGTTTTCATTTTAACAAGCTTTCTGGGACTGGAAAGTAACCAGTGGTCTCTGTATCTGGTGGATGCCAGTTACTGCTTCTTAAAATTATTATTTTTTTAATACTTGTTTTCATTCTCACTAATTATCTATGAAAATTTGCAATAAGAAATAAAAGTTATTTGGAAAGAGAATTGTTGAACAATGGTTGAAATTAAAAGTGATAGGTATTTTTTATTTTTAAAAATAAAAATTTTTTTGTTTTTATGTAATTCTATTAAATATATTGTGGAGTCCAAACTCAAGTATTTAAATTCATATTTGAGCTCCTAACACTACTGAAATTACATATTAATAACTAGAAAGCGATTTTGAAACTTCTTAGACATTTGAAATTGGCTTAAATTAAGCACTTTGCCTTTTCCTAAATTTGTGTTTTCTGAAGAAGCAATTTGCAAATCTAGGTGAAATTCCCCACAAAATTTTAGCCTCCTGGCATCCTAAAACTAAACACATAAAACTGTGGCTGACTGGTTGCAAATATTTGTTTCAGCTTTTCTTTCATCTTACCAATAAGGTATTTTAATTTGAAAATATTAAAAGCAGTTAAATATTGAAAATATTTAAATACTGAAAAACCAGGAGGAAAACCTGAATTTGAAAACAAATGCATCTAATTGCATGATCTTACTAGCATAATTCCTAAAAGCAACAGAAAGAAATATCTGGACAAATGTGAGATATGTGTTGTTTGAAACTCTGTCAAAATTCTGAAAAAAAAGCCCAAAAGAACCCCCTCAATATGCTATTAGAAACTGGCAAAACAAAAACACTGACAGGTGAAAGTAAACAAAGAATTTTTGTACCCTTTCTCTTTTAGTCTGGATTTCACAGGCATTAGTTTGTATTCTGGTCATAAAACACAAACCCTTTTACAAGAAGACACCAAAGTTTTTTTAATTATAATCATGTACAAAGCATTCTAATTGTTTAAAAAGTCTTTTTATGTAAATAGTTATTGACTTTTATAGAAAAGCATTGGGCTACAACACATACAAGGGAAAAGTTTTGTAATAGGCTCCTAGCATCATACTTGAAAGTTTCAGTTCTGAAGAGTACAAAAGGTACATTATTTGTATTGACAATGCTTAATTATGTTTTTATTTTCAAGCACTACTCCTTTGAGAAAACAAATTCTCTCAAAATACTGTTCATCAAGAAACTGAAAATGGCACAGATAAAAGTTTGCACATTTTGTTATTATTAATGGCTGTGTCCAGTGCCTGAATATACTCACCCTGCCATTCCATTTTGCACCTATTTCAAACAGAGAACTTGACTGTGAGGGGTTGGTGACTGTCTCCCCTGATTTCCCTCCTGACAGAGCTCACTGCAGAGTAGGTGAGAGGAAGATGACCCCTCCTAACCAAATTGTAACACAATAGTGGCACAGGAGCATTCCCAGGCAAAGGGAGGCAGCCCTCAGTAAGCAAAACTCAACATATTGGGAACATGGCATCCCAATAAAGAACAAACAGCATGCCAGAATGAAATGCCATAAAAAGAGGTCCAAACAAGTCTCTTCTTATTGGATCCAAAGCAAGYACCAAAAGATACTGATAGACTTCCACACCTAACTTAGTGTGCTGGTTTTGCTGGGATGGTTAATTTTCTTCACAGTATCTTGTRWRGGGCTGTGTTTGGGATTYRTGCTGGAAGCAGTGTTGAAAACACAGGGATGTTTTCCTTATGGCTGAGCAGGGCTTGCCCAGATTCTCAAGGTCTTTTCTAATCCTCATCCCACCCCAGCACTGAGGAAGGTGGGTTGGGAGRCAGACAGCCAGGACAGCTGGCAACAGAGAAATCTGGGGGAAGAAGAAGAAAGGGGAGAATGYTCAGTTTGCCTTCCCAAGTCACTRTTTTGAGTGACAGAACCCTGCTGTTGTTGGCATGGGAAGCAGTGAATGAAGTCCCTGTTTTGCTTTGCTTGTGTGCACAGGTTTTCCTTTCCCTATAAACTGCCTTTATCTCAACCCAGGAGTTTTCTCACTGTTACTCCTCTGGTTCTCTCTCCATCCCAACAAGGCAGATGTGAGGGTGCTGCTGTTCAAGGATTCTGGCTGGGCCTAAACAAGAACGCCCAGCAAGATCCAAATAGATCCTGGCAAAATGTAAGGTAAATTATCTTTTTCCTTATCCTCTTCAGATACTGAYAAATCAAGACCAAAACTAGCTATATTTCATAATTTCATTTTTCAAAACTGAAGTCTACACTTGAGCAACTTTGGTCTTTTCTGAGAATAAAATTCACTTCTGTCAATCACTGTAAGGCAAAACTGTAATTGAGGAATAGCATCACAAACAGCTCTTGAGCTGTACAACATAGGAAATCTCAGCTTCATGTTAATTTTTTCTAAGTACACTTTCGGTTAAAATAAACTATAGGCCTTGGATTTAGGCTTTGTCTTTTTTGTTTTTTTTTCTAATGCCATGAGAAATAACCTCCAACCAGGACAGAATCTCACCAACTGCAAGATCACAGCCTAAATTAAAAAGAAAAAAAAAAATCACATATTTGGAACAGCTCCAGAAGTGAAGTGAATTCTTCTGACTTTCATTAGAACCTGACTGAAGGGCAAGATTATACTCATCCGTAAATTCCTCAAACTTTTATAAGGATTCAAAGGACTGATTTTCATCTCATATAAAAGTAAATATTCATAAATAAGAGTACTGAATCAAGTGAAGAATAACTTGTTCCCAGTGATACTCTTGGAAATCTAGAGCCCCTCTATTAATTTCAATAACATTTTTGCARTTTAACATGAAAAAGGTGAGAATAGGGACCACTGGAGCATATCTGCTTAAAAGGTGTCTCACAAGTGATTAAACTTCCACAAACACTGGTTTTCCTCCAGGGTAAGTCCACAGGGTGACATTAGGAAGTCTTATTTTGTACCAGCCTTTGTATTAAAGTCTGATGGCAGCCAGCAGATCACAGCAGGGGTGGGGGTAATTTGTAGGGAAATGCAGAGGACTGGCAGCAGAAGTGGTTGCACTTCAGTGGATCTCCAAGCAGCCATTGCTGCTGCATAAACAGCACAAAAAGGCAAGACAGAGTGAAGCTGATGGTGAGGGACAAGCACACTACAGACTCCAGAAACCTCAGGACAAAATGGTAGCAGGAACCTGTTCCCTGCATAGTCAGCTGTAACCAAACATGGTGTGTTTCAGCAGAACCCCCAGCCCACAAGCTCAGCAAGCACTGCCCTGTTGGGAAAAGCCACAAAACCCCCACAAACATTCACTTGTGCTGGACTGGGTAGCAAATATGAGCATCTATTCAGAAGSTCAATGAGATGGAAACCTGTGCACCCAGAGCTGGGGCAGGCTGCAAAGTGCCTTTGAAAGAACTGCAGCAGCAAACAGCCATCCCAGAGAGCAGGACACGGGGCATGAAAGTCATTCCAGGTAGTATTAAAAGGCTGTAGAACAATATTCAAGGGGAATAATCATTAATGAATTTTTGGAGGTGAAACTGAAAGCTAAGTTAATTAATTCTCCCTACTGGCAGCAATATCTCACATACCCCAACATCCTGATGAAAACTGGTAGTGGGATGCCTAAAGAAAATTTACTGCTCAAAGATGAAAAATCAGAAGTACAGCTGCTCAAGTCCTGAAATTGATAATAAGGTCTAACTATACCAAAACYACTCCCARGAAGCACTGGGAGAACTCTTCATGCTGCTGAAMYTGTGGCACACTGTGCAGGACCACTGTTCAGTTGGGTAGGAGTATCCTTACTCCTGGCCCTTTAAARACTTAYATAAAAATATATATAAAATACTACAAAGTCAAACGACCTGCCAATCCAGCCCTTTACATGAAAGCTAACCAACATCCTAGGGCAAATTTGCATTTCTGGTGAGAAAGAATACAGAAYTGTACTTCAGAGGTGCACAGCTCCTCCAGACATCATTCCAAGACACAACAGTGGTCACACACAAAACAGCTCAGATCCAAGAGTAAGAGGAAAGCAACTGAACTTTTGTGCAAAGGGACAGGCCAAGAGAAATGTAACAGCACTGTGTCCTACTGCCTGAGCACTTGTGCTACTCTGACACAGGCAGGTACAATGTGAGCTGATCTCCACAGTCCATTTAGATGGACACCACATAATTTTGTTGCCCASATATTTGTGACATGAGAGATCCAGGAACTGATTTGCACGTACAACGTATGGCAGACGGCACATACATGTTTTTCCTGAGCTAGCCAGCATGAAAAAATTACGAGCCAAAAAACCTCAGGAAATGCTATCAATCAGATCACAGTAGCCAGAATTTTATAATGACATTACAAATTTGTCCCTGACATGACTGCAAGAAGTGGCTTATTTTTTCTTGTAAAAATACTTCTAAAATTCAAGTCAGTGGGAAAGCAAAGTGCCTACTTATTCAARAGAGTTGTCTTTTTATATGGATAGCATGAAAACTATTCACAATTCTSCAAGCTTGTCTTGTTAGACTTCATGTTTCTGTTTATAAACCAACCCTAAACTGTCTGGGATTAGAAATAAAAGTGTAAAAGGAAGAGGATCTCTGTGAATGATCTTTATTAGGAAGCGTGCTTTCGGAAAAACATGAGATATTATTCATCCATAATGTCAAGCCTATATTTTCAGTTGCCCTCACAAAGGTACTCAGCAAAGCATGATATAGCAGCTACAGCAGTATCTTCCTATTTTCTGACAACCATCTGTATATGCCTTTCCATTCCAGTACTATAATATTTTGATTTTTAGATATCTGTACATAAAATCTTTAACTGACTGTGGAATATCCCATYAGAATGGTTTGGGCAACACTAGCTTCCCCCAACACAGTTTCTGATTTTTTATTTCTTTTTCATCCCATATTGGAATGAAAACTAAACCTTTAGTATTCAGAAATCAGAAGTGTAATTTCTCTTCTCTATTTCTATTGAATGTCAGAGTCCTTTGGTTCAAGGCTTCCCTCTCCCACATTAAGTCATTTATMTAAGTAGTCAGAAGTCAGCAAAGAGAAAATTACATCACACAGAAGCTAAAAAATCTCCAGATATTATGGGGAAAGCCAAGTGTGCAGTCAGGTGAACAAATTCCTTCTAACATTAACATCACTTTAGTCACTAAACAGTGCTGTCCATCCCAAGACCCACAAAAAGCACAAAAAAAAGTGACAACGAAGTCTACCTGAGCTATTGTGCATATTTCCATGACAAAGCACTAAATAATGCCTGCCAAGTGCACAGCCAAACAAACTGCAACTGTTTTCATGCAGGGATATACACTGTTTGATTTATCCTTACCTAACATCTGTTTCTGAGAAAAAAAATTAGACTTCATGAAATGTTTACTTTCATAAGTAACTTAAAGCAAAACAAATTAGGAAAGAAATGTTAGGAACAACACAGTCTTAACTACTAGCACAAACTAAAGGGTACTAAAGGGAGCAAATGACAATGAAACTTTCATGTAATTTTACCAATCAATAAGAAAAACAATACTAATTCCTACCTAAATGTTTTCTTTTGGAAAAAAAGTTGTACAAGCCAAGCCTAGCTTTTTTTTTTTTTTTGCCTATTTATCCTTAATTTCAACAGCTGCCAAAGAAAAATAGTTTTTTTATTTAGGTTGCAGCCTAGTTTTTCCAGTCTGATTATATTTTTCCCTATTGAAAATTTTATTAGAAAAATATTTAGCCTTTACAGGTTGTGGCTATCCATCAAATCCATGATTCCAAAGTTTCTTACATGGAACATTCTGGTATACACCAGCATTTCTTTGTTACGCCAGATTTTTTTGTCATTTTGCCCAAAATCCATTAAATCAGAAAGAAGCTGTAGTGCCTACATACAGTAAAATTTGTCAGCTTGAGATTTACTTTATTTCAATGGAAGGGGCRGGGCAGGGAAAATTTATTTGAAACTAGAATTCAGAGGGAAAATTGCAAATTAGCTCCTGGCTGTCAAAACGCTGCACTCTTTAAAGATGAAATRAGTAAACAATTTCAGAGGAAAAAAGAAAGATCATAAGAAAATCTGCCATTTTACTTTCTTATTTTTTCCCCTGTTCAGTCATTCATATACAGCTCTGCTTATAATCTTTCTTTTCAGCAAGGACAGATTGTCCTTTTAAAAATGATACTTCCTCCTACACTACCACTGGGAAGATAATGTTGTGTGGACTCATCCCRAACAGAAGGAGGGTTTTTTTAGGAGCTCAAAATAAACCAGAGAGTTGGAAAAGATGAAGTTAGGCTTCATTCAGCTTTTCTTTGCTTTTTCTTTCTTAATTAATCTTCCAATTTTCTTTTAATTATTTATTTTTATTTTTCASTGCAGGAAGAAATTCGGAGATAAGGGAAAACCAAGCAGATTTCTCTAACATCAAGCAAAGGTCAAATAAAGGACACTGTGCACCTTGTCAAAGGCACCTGTGCTCAGCAGCCTCGACACAAAATGAGCCAGTATCACTTGGCAAATGGTTTCTTTACTGGATTTAGCAAAAATCCTTTGGCTTTTGCTTCTGCTGTTGCTGTTGTGAATCAGCAATAATGCTGGGCTTCTTTTTTCCTGCAGGTTTTGGTTGGATTTATTTTTCTCCTTCATGAGGAGATTTTGAAACAAAAGACACAATCTCTCTTTGCTGCAGCACTGTGGAGAAGGTTAACTAATTCTAAGCAAAGTGGTTACCCTTTCAAAAGGTTTTCTAACAGAAACAGATTTTTTTAAAAAAGCCTGAAAAACCTAGGGAAAAAAATAAGGGGAAGAAAGACGCCCACATTTGAACAGGGAAATCTCTAAAACTAGGAATTTGTCATCAACATCTCAATCTCGTAGTCATCTGAACCAAATCAAAGAATACCAAATGAGATTTATTTTCCTTGGATAAATCCACTAGTCCACTTCTAAAACCACTTAAAATGGCAGAAAACAACTCTTACCCTATATCCTCATGTTCACTGATGACTCCACACACTTACACACCCTAGTGCACATATCCTACAAATTCCTTTTTTCTCCATAGTATAAACTAATGACATTGAAGCCGTGTCATCCAGCAAGCTTCAGGCCAGCACATGAGCTGGCTACACTCACACAACTGTTTTAATTTGGCACCTCATACTCAGAGAGTCTCTGCATTGATAATGCAACACAGTCTTGCAGTGACTGGACTGGCTTTTTCCTCCTCACTCTTTTTTGCATCTCAAATTCCCCTGCTTGTTTGAGATGTCTCTAGTGCCCATACTTGACYTTCACTCAAGTTGTTTCATAGGGCACCACCAAAACATACCTCCAAARCAGCTGAAGCATACAGCTTTTTTTAATATATATGATGATGATTTCTTGCCCTCCAGAAAAAGTTAAATTGTCTAACCTACAATTTCTTATATTGGTTCTGCAAAATAGGAAATATTTGTAAAGCCAAATAAAAATAGAAGTATTTTCTTTCTCTATCAGGAAAACCAGAAATCTACTGCCACAAGTACTGCCATTTCCTCAGGCTATTTTGTCACATCTTTTAAAGATGCTTAGGAAGYTACTGCAACCAAAAAAGAGCACTGAAGAGCAGCTCCCACTCTGCTTCAGCATCCCAAGTTGCTCTCAGCTCCCACCTTACAAAGGTGRTACAAAGAGAGAACACTTCTGCAGAGGCAGGAGTTCTTTGTCCAAGGTCCTAATRCCTGTTAAGAAGCTCTAATTTGGGAGATGAAGTGGCAGAGYCCAYGAAGTTCCCTCCATTCATGCTCACATGACAGTAATTCTCACTTCATCCGCATAAACTCACCAGCACTGCTACTGAGTTCTTATGAAACAAGGTGTAAGTGAGGTCTCCAGATATAGGAAAGCCATCAAAATCCTTTCCAGCTGGCAGGTGATTACTGAAGAAGGGAATTTTGTTCAAGCAGCTGCAAGCCTAAGCAGGATTTACCCAGTAATACCAGTATGTAAGGGCTTAATCAGAAAACCAAAGGTAAGTACTGTCTGCTAAGAATATTATCACCTCCACAATATGCCAGMACTCCTTGCTATTCACAGACTAACAGTTTCTTTCCCCTTTTTTSCCCTCAGTACTCATTTTTTTTAAATCCCACACCAAATTTAACACTCTTTTCATCCAGATATGAAGATGAAGTTCACTAATAGCTGCACACCAAGCTCTTGAATTAGGAMATGCTTCTCAGGGAGAAGATCTCCTTAATATTATTTCTTCATCATTTGTAACAGATGCTGCTACGTTGGGTATTTTCAAGATAGAATATGAAACCGTCTTGATTTCTGGATCTGTAGATTGATCAATAAGATTTTTGGATTAATGTCACTATTGCTTTCAGTAAGAGCTGAATTTCACTCCCTCACAATTATATACAAGAGCATCTATAGCATGGCTAGRGTTGGAAGGGGCCTCTGGAGATCCTCTGGTCCAACCCTGCTGCTAAAGCAGGTAGCACAGGATTGTGTCCAGTGGGCTTGGGATATTGCCAGAGGAGGACACTCCACAACCTCCCTGGGTAGCCTGTTCCAGTGCTCTGTCACCCCTGAAGTAAAGTAGTTTTTCCTCCTATTCAGATGGAGCTTCCTGTGTTTCAGTTTGTGCTGATTGTCCCTTGTCCTGGGCACCACTAAGAAGAGTCCCATCCTCTTGACATTCACCCTTGTATGCATTGGTAAGATCACCTCTGTGTTCCCGAGGCTGAACAGGCCAGCTCCCTCAGCCTGTCCTTCTGAGGGATGCTCCAGACCCCTCAGAATCCTTATGGCCTCCACTGGGTCTACTCCAGGAGCCCCATGTCTCTCTCTCTCCAGAGCCAGACACAACATTCCAGATGCTGTTCCACCAAGCAGAGTAGAGGGGAAGGATCACCTCAACCTGCTGGCCTTCATTAAGCTCCTCAGTTACCAGAGGAGTTGTTTTTTTTTTTTTTGTCTTCCTTTTTCTTTCGTAACTTTTCATTAGCCTGCTTTGTAAGAAACAGAAGCCATTGACACACCAAAGATCATCCACAGCAGAGTTATTTCAACCAGGCTGCAAGGACAACTGTAGGACAGGCAAAAGGCAGCCAGCCACACACCCAGTGATCAAAACCTGCAGCATGACCTCAAAGCACAAAGGCCACTGCTCCAAGCTGTCCTCTTACCATATAAAACTTCAATTCCCAGCTTCCCACTTAGGTGCCTGCTTTTCTCCTCTGGTTAGGCTTCTTCTATTATAAAATTGAATTTACCTGAGTCAGCTTCCATCAGTCTCAAGACATAATTCAAACAGCCTCCTCCAGTTTTGACACTGAGACCCCACAGAACTTCATTTCCWGTGTGCAGATTTTTCTGACTGATTTTCTGACCGATTTTTCTGAGAAMCCAAGAAACAAGGTTTTGTGGCAGTTCAAAATATTTTTATTGCTGTGGACTATGTCATAATTGCTTGAAAGAAAACTTATGACATATCYTATCACTTCATATTTACCACTGCATTTTTTTAGTTGAAATGATGAAATTCTGCACTGAAATACATAGAAGTTTSTGCACAGACATTCCCCAGATAAAAATAACTTCATGAGGAAAATCCCATTGCTCACTTTTCCACTGCTGTAGAAGATTCTGAAGGAACAAGWCACCAAATATTTTTAGCAATATTTTTTCATTTAGAGTGAGACACACAGCAATGCAGAGGAAAAGCCAGAAAACAGAATACCAATATTTGCATTCAGTGTTTTCTGCTCCAACTGAACAAATAATTTGGTGTTGTCTCTGACACTTTGTGCAGAATCCAAATTAGACAACTCTGTTTATTGACCACTTGACTATTTGAATGGAGCCAGTGAACAATCTGCCTGCCATAACACTTGTCTTCCTGCATGTGTGGTGTAATCAGCACTGAAATATCTGAATTACTTTAGCCTTATGTTTGCTTACTGAATTTATCTTCTGAAAATATAATTTCCATCTATGATATACCACCTTCACTGTAAATTGAGAATACTCCTGTGTTTTATCCTGATGTTATTTCAATTTACACCAGAAAAACAACAGCAGAATTTAGCTAACTAATGGCTGAACAGGTGTACTACAGCATTTGGTGTTTTCAGGCTTGATAGTGAAGTGTCTCCCTGAAGAAAATCACATGAGCTATGCTTTGCACGTTTCACATAGGAATGCTGACACTTCCCCAGGTCTGCTTCCAGTGTGAACTGTCTGCTCTTTGTGGCTGTTGCACACCCACATTGGCAGAGGCCATTTACTGGGCACAGTTTTWCTCAGCACACCAGATAGCTTGAAAGGCCTTCAAATATGCCCTGTGTGATAATTTCATTAGCTTTATGCATAAAGCCTTAAAATTTTTATTACTGATTTGGAAAAATATAAATACAAGCTGCAAAACTCAGGGGGTTTACACATCCAAGCAGGTAGAACAAGCTGTTAGTTTAACTAACCACATACTAACTTTGTTTCACTTTTAGAAAGGTTTTATCTCTTGTTTCCCAGAACTTTCACTATTCCKTGTACTAAGCAGACAGCTACTCACTGTTATTATCAACTAATTAAGACTGAACGTCTGCTATTATAAGGGTTCAATTGAAACAAGTTGAAATAAGCTCTCTGAGCAGCCAACMCCTCTTGAGACCACAAATCAGTGAGATGCTCATCACATGAAGCTCTCCAGTAGGTCAGCTTTTAAGTAAATAAAAGCAAATACACTGAAGAAGAGATAAAAGAGGCAAAGTGGATTTCTCTTAAAGAGACTTCTACTTTCCTACTGACAATCTCTACAGGACATCTTCAGAATGTTCMTAAAGGTTCTGCCTTTCAAAAGGTCACCAATTCAATGATAAACACATGTGCATGCATCCCCACACATATAAAAGCATTAAATTACACAGTTTTCGATTACTTTTATCTGTTAAACCTGCTTTGTGTGAAATTGCTTTGGATTGTTCATACAGTGTGGAATAAAACTTTGCAGTTTGCTAATGGGAATAAAAAACTAGCCAAAAAACTGCAATGTATTTCCTTCTCTCCAGCAAATTGAAGGTAGGAAGTGATTCTTTACATTCAGATACTTTCAGTCAGATTGTTCTTCTTTAATTTAAGAGAAAGCAAGTGTCATAAGCATCCCCTGGAAATTTAGAGCACCCAGATTTACTCATGATTCTTCTTGGTGTGCGTTACAAAGAAGTGCTAGCACAATTTTAACCAACCCATCCATTTTGTGGGACTCACCACCTACCACCTGTAATCTACATAATAGAGCATGTAATTTGAGATGTGCATTGCTCCTCCCCACATTCATCTCCAGYATGTCACAGTTCACCTGTTTGGTAATAGCAATTCATCACCCTCTGACAAACAGCACAATAAAACTGCTCGCTGTGTCTTGTGATGGGAGCCAAAGCAAACAAAAAGAAAAAGTCTTGCTCTCACACTTTGGACTAGACACAGACCCATGTGATACCATTACATGGTATTACCACAATTTCAATTACTTTGCACTGTGATTATTAATGACAGAACAATGTAATGAGTCTGAATGAAGATAAAATTCCTGTGGTTGAGTCCTTGATGCTGAAATTTCTTTACCAAATTAAAGCACATCTTCCCCAGGCATTTGGGAGTCTCATTAAAAGCCAATTTAAGCCAATGAGAATCTTCCCATTAACAGACCTAAGTTTGAATTAGGTCCTCACTGCATTAAAATTGAAATATGTAGGGGTCAGTTTTTAGGAAAAACAATTTCTTAGTGCTGGCTTGGCATTGTTGTGTATCTGCTCATGCATCCAGCACAGATTTGTGAGTTTATACCAAATAACTACACACAAATGCCCATAGAGAAATCTCACTACACATATAATAATCCCATCTGAAGATATAAATAGTGACAGTAGGTATTCTAAAAAGGCCTCAGAGACCTTTCAAAGCTTCTTATCTCATAGGCATACTATAAACCATATGCCTTATCCCTTCTTCTGTCTTATTATTAAGAATCACACTAATTTTGCACTTAAATTCCCCACCCAGAGCTGTATAAATCTATTCAGAGTCTACAGCTACATAATGGACCTGGTTGCCTAAATCCAACCCAAGTCCCACTGTGACGTCCTAATAGGAAAACTGCTTTTCAAATTCCCYTGTCAAGTCTCATCTAGACCTGTATAAGCCTGGACACCTTTGATTTTTATGTTGAAACTTCGCAGGTGCCAGAGCACTTGTGGCTTCCCCAATGACTACTTCTCATTTTCTAGGAGGCTAGAAAGGAGGCAGCCACCTCCTCTTTGTGCARCTACTAAACTATTCCTTAAAAACATATAWATGTGTRYATGTGGGCWTATATCTRCCRTATGTATGTATATACTTACATATAAACGTGTGTGTAAAATAAAACTGAATTTTAAGACAGTGTGCAAGACTTCATAGAACTTCACAGACTATTTAGCTTAAATTATGCCTTAATTTGGAGGCTCTTGGATTCAAGACCCCCCCCAAAGTGTTCCTACATATTAAAAAAAAAAAAATAAAAATCACTCTGATGTTAGAATGGGAATAAAAGTCTTTTTCTCACATGCTTGGATGGTTACAGACCAGGACTATCCAACAGGTTGTAGGCATGTAGACATGTCCTTCCTTGTCTTATTTGCATTAAATTGAAGGGACTAGGTTCAAATCAAAATTGGCCGTGCCTACCCCCATCCCAATACCCTACTGGAAATTGTGCAAAAGCCTCTTAATGAGAGGAGATCCAGCAATGCAGCATATTACCAGAGGAAGTGATGACAAAATGATACATTCAGATCAAGATCCAATATCTCTCTGTAAGGCAATCTTTAGCAAAAAAACCCAATATATCTAAAATAGATAGACTCAAGTTACCTGCATGAAAAACATAACTGGCTACTTGAAAGAAGCAAAACTGACCCACACAACCCCAGGCATACCTTTTGCTCTTAAGCTGTATGATCTTCAGCAGGTAGAATGTGTGTTTACCTAGATGCAGTCAAATCTGCGTTGTTTCTAAGGTCACGTTCTATCTTTATTGCAAAACCCTTTCAAAACTCCAAATAACTAKATGAGTTTTTCTGGACCATATCATGAAGATAATCAAAGCAGATGATCTCATAGGTCCCCTATGGATTAAAATTTCATGCACTGGCTCTTACTTTCATCTGCCAAAGACATATCTTTATGCTCTGAGGATTTTTCTAAAGATAGATGAAAGCTGAGCATTTGTAATCTAGCTGCTCCCTTTCAAATGGCAAGGCCAACTTCCTGCTTCCATGCTTGACATTACAAATGGAAAGATCAACTGATCAGAGAAAGGCATCTGAGAGAAGTGACACATTTCCAATATTCTGAGATTATTTTCAGCAGTTCATTTAAACTGGAGATGCTTCTGCTTTAGCTATATATCTCTCCTCCTAATAGCAAGCAAACAGCTAAAACCTCTTCCCTCAAGCTGACAATATGCTCTTGCTTCCCCAGATATAAGATAACTGTTTGACTGAAGCCAGTAGATTGTAGTCTCCTATTAAACTTGCAGTCAAATACAGATCGACACCAGCTTTGTCTCATAAAAGAGATTTTTACAGCTCCCTGGGAGCCAAGTCCATTACATATATTTCCCATTTGCACTAAAATTCATAGCCCTTGGAAGAGTTTGGATTTCATTCTTGTCCTAAGCATTTGGATCTGACTTGGAATAGCTGAAAAAGGACATGCTGGCACTTGAGTGATGCAAATAAAAATTCAAGAGTAAAAGAACCTTCTCCTCTTTTTCCTTTCTTAAACTGTTTTTGAACCTTACAGTACAATGCACATCTTACTTGAATACTATCTTATAAATGAAACAACTTGAGAAATGTTAGTAAATTCTGTTCCAAAGGATGCATAGATCTTCAGAAAAATTAGGAAAAAAATGCACAGAAGTAACTACTTTATTCATTTTGTCTACCAGTTACAAAAAGCAGTGAATAGGGAGAAGCCTGATAGAAACTTAGGTCTGCTAAATTCTACTTGCTGAGTTACTTGAAAATAATGTAGTGCTCTCAATACAATGATTCTGATATACCATTATTAGGATGAAAAATAACCCAAAAAAGCAAGGCATTAAATTTTTTTTTAAATTTCTCATTTCAACCCAGAGACCAAGGTGATCAATGTCCTGTTACCCAAGGTTGATAAGTTTGCCTGATAGCAGCATATCCAAATTCTGAACATATTTTCATACTTTTTTAAATCCACTTGCATTGTGATTAAAAATCAAATATAATCTGATAAATAACTAGTTTAAATCTTGCCCTAAACAAGATCCAGCTGGATCAGAAAATTTTCTGCAGATGCAATGTGGGTTGAACAATTGTCCTGTTTCCAGTATTCTGTCAGTGTATGCGCATAAGCAGATGCACAACTTTCTGGTTTGGGTTAGGGCTTACAGAAACCATAAATCCAGAACCTTTTGAATCTAAATGCTACAGTTTAAAGCAYAGCTCAGGAAGCCAAAGTTGTAATACTTCACCTCAGGGGTTGTTACCACATTAGCTTTCTTTATCTGAGCAGAAACAGAAAAGCCTCAGATTTATAAAAAGCTTCCAGCCTGTTCTGTGAAGATTTCTAACCCAATTTTGTTGCTCTAACATATCATAAGATTATACTCAACTCTGCATGGCAGACATGAGGAAACCCATAGTTCCTTTAAGACCTTGAATGACTGGGGATGAAGAGGGGTGTCTTGATAAAACTAAAGTATAGATTTTCTGGCTTCTAGAGGTATTTGAAAAACCAGGAAAAGCCTCCTAGACCTAGGTAAATATTAGATATTTTTCCATTAAATGCTTATTTAAAAATCAAACWGGCATAATAGCCATTACAAGCCATTTGTTTTCTTCTTGTGAAGGACTAAGATACTTATGCAGCCTAGACTAATATCACAATTTAAGAATTAACAAGTTGAACTCCACACTAAAAGACTGGGTTCCCTTAATTATGGCTTTTTAAATAAACCAGTTCTAAACCAGCATATACTCCAAACATAGAAAAGAGGTTTGAGTCAGTTGCTGATCAYGCTATATAATGTGCACATATGACAAAGAACAAAGTAACAAGTATAACAGTAAAAGAAATATGACAGTGCTAGCAGGCAAATAACAGTGTCAGAAGTGTGAGATGCACTTTACCGACACTGATGAGGCAGAAGAACACAGAAGCTGAGTGATCAGAACCAAACCCAACCCAGAACCATCAGCTTTCTGTTTGTGTCTCTGTTTATAATGTGACCTGCCTGCCAGGCACCTCTCCTGTCCCACAGCTTCCTGGTGCAGTCCTGCCCTTCCCCTCTGGTTCTTGGATATCCCATATGAAAACATGTATGACAGAACAACCTGAACATCTCTCTCAGTATTTCTGTGTCTGTTGGGACTCTCAYAGTAAATTTAGAGGTTTCCAAATAKCTTCTAAATGAAAAAATGCAGCCTGCTTTTAACCACACAAGTCAACTAGAAAAAAGCACACAATGCTACAAAAAGTGTGTACCTTTTGAAATTATTCCTTATTAAATAATTAAAATATATATTAATATTTAATTGCACATAAAAATACTATAGAAGGAAAGTTACAGAAATTATAACGGTCTACCTAGCAGCAAGAATGTGTTAATTTTCTTAGCAGGTATATCCCACTAATGGAATATTTTCACAGCATTACCATATCAGCATGTTAATACCATTTGCAGACTTCAATRAGAGTTAATGAGAACAATAATTATTTGAGAGTGGATATTGCTTTGGGCTTTATTATCCCTTTCTTATAATGTGGAGTTCTTTGTTTTGGACTCTGTATAACAGTAAACTGACTACCTCACCAAGTAATTGAATTTCTCCTATTACACACACACACAACCCTCACAAAGAGCATGTGATACAATGCTTTCCTCCTCCTTGCTAAGTCACTCAAACTCTTTGTGGGAAKAAGTCAGATCCTACTTTCAAGAACTCTGCTGAAACTCAGTGCAATGTCCACAAATAATGGTAGATATTTTTTATTTTCAAGGGGGTTCTGTAATCAAGATTACTTGCCCCATTGACCACTTATTCAAGCAGGCTAAAGGCTTATACAATTAATTAGAAAAAATAATCCCATTAAGCCTTGAACTTAATAATAAACTGGTACAGCATTAACATTTTGGTCATTAAACTTATTTAATTAAATTTAATCGAGCTCTCACATTATTATGGCTACAGCAAACTAACTACCCACATTGCCTTATCACTCCTTCCATCCCCTGGCAGGAGAAAAGATGAGAAAGAGGTAAAAGACGAAAAAAATCATAATTAAAAAAAAAATAAAAAAAAGAGAGAGAGAAAAGTCAGATTTTATCAGAGATGGACTGATTCAAAAAGTGGTTCAAAAGACCCTCATGAAATCAGAGAATGGAATCTTTACAAGCAAAAAGGAAAACATCTTAGGACAATTTCCTAAACTCTCTAATGACTCTAAATCATAATTCCTCTTATATGCCATCACTAACATGGAATAATTTGTGTTTAGAGCCTCCTCACACTCCTTGGGGCAAGCAAATGATTTAACATTAAATCAATGAAGAAACTAAAAGAATAATATTGTTTGGACAGGTGTATAAAATATGACCCAGTCGCTTTTTTTTTAAGGGTTCCCTCACTGTGTSTTTGCAATGGGCCTAATTTTACCTTTGAAAAATCTGCAACACACTAAGTTATAAATTAGAGTTAAAAGTGTAAAAATCTGTCCATTCTGAAATAAAATTTTGTTATAAAGTATTGTTAATTCAGTGTTCACTTTTGCCAAAACTSTGTAGATTCCCTAACAAAACTACATTTAAAGGCAGAGAACATACGAATTGTAGTGTTGAGTTACAACTTTCAATTTTAGCTGCATTTCCRCTGAACTAAGCRGCAAGGGAAAYTCTCTGTGTTTGTAGCTTCACATCTACACTGCCAGGAAGAAAACATAGGCTTCATTTCCTTCCTGGGTTAATTCTTTACATAAAAAAGGATTATTTACTAACACAATTAAGCAGTCTGAGCCTTCCCCTTTCCAACCAGGAGCTTGGCAGGGATGCTGCCAGCAGCAGCACCCATATAATTTTTCACAAAAATTCAAGTGTCTGCTTTCCACATTTTCCATAAAAAATATCTAGGAAATTTTTTTTTTTTTTAAGTTTAGACATGTCACTGCAGTGTTTCACAGCAGCTAAATTACAGATAAATTACCCTATGTCTTCAGTCTTCTAAGGAAAGACAGTGATGTCTTCTGGAACATATAAATTGGGGGGCATAAATGATGAAGGTAAATGAAGTCATTAGATACTAAAATAAGAATCCTCTGATATACTATGACATCAGTAGCAAATACAAATGCTAAAGATTAATACCAAAATACTAAGGTGTGATTTTTTACCAGAAGTTCAGACATTTCCAAGGAGGGAAAACCCTGGCTTCCAAATAGTTCAAATCACCAAGATTTATAACATTTAAAATGGATCCCGTCAGATCTTTGTGCAAGATGCTCCACTAGAATTTTCATCTTGCCCAAGTGTCTTAAGGTTCACTGGAGATGTCTCTCAAAGGCTTTGTAGTAAAACTTCCATTCAATCCTCAGATTTTTTTGTTGTGATTCATTTGAAGTCCATAAATACCACAACTTAGGCTACATCAAACTTCACTTAACTACTTTGATGTTTCTRAAGTTTWAATATYAAGACTAAAAGCTTTTCAMCAGTAAACTCTTAATATAAAATAAAGTTGTGGCTGTAATTTCCGTTAGAAGCTTAATATTTTTTCTCWATTTAATGATATTATGAAATGCCAGACCCTAAATAGAAAAGTACACTTAGTGATTAAGAAAGATTTAATATAGGGAGAATTAAAGCTTGACTCTTCCTTWTAGACTGAAAAAGTTATAATAGCATTTTGTTGGCTGCTAGGTATTGTTGTCAAAAATGTCACAAAGATGCAGATTCAAAGATTGCCACCCTAGTGAAAATAACTTGACTGAGTGACTGAAAACCTTGTCATTCTAGAGAAAAGGCAAAGACAGACTATAATTTTTGTAACCAGTAAATCAAATTCATACAGAAAAGGGAATAAAGACTTCTGTTGTTAATATTCTTTACCCCTTGAAAAACCCAGAACCATTACCAGTCAACAACTAATTTAGACATTTCAATCACCTGTAGAAAACTGCACCAACACAGAACAATCTGGAATGTCTATATACATGTGGAATGTCTATATACATGTCTTCAGCTTAATAAAGCTCACTAATTCCTCTCACAACAGAAGCAGAAAACTTGCATTACAAGTAAAAGGCCTTGGCTTCAAACTGATGAATACCCTGTTCTACTACAGAAGCAAGTGTAAGTCTTCTCCTGATGGAGGAGGTACAACGGACACTGAAGAAGACTTTGAGCATAAACACCTTGTTATCTAGAACTCTCTCTTACCTTTTCTATGTAGTCTCCCAAGGGCAGCTCTGGCTCTTTCTCTCCTTTTTCTCTCTCCMTTCCGCAGTTCTGGCTGGCTCCTTCCTGTCCCACCTAACCCTGCCTGTCCTTCGTACAACCTCCTGTCTCTCCCTCCTCACAGCACAGCCAGCAGACTCCAACCATCCACTCTACCCCTTAACTCACTCTTTCACCATACCCACAGCTGTGAGGGCAAGGCTGTTCCCACTCTTTGGTAATTAACACAGCTGCAATGTATTGGGGGCAAGATTGCCTTCAGCACTGTCTCTGTCTGTCCTCCCACATTTTCCTAACTGAAGTCAGCTTTTATGTTAGATATTTATGTGAATGACTTTGTTTCCACTTTTCCTTTGTCTTTAGGGTACCAGTGTGACTAAGATGAGAAAAAACAATGGAGAATCACCAAAGTGCTACTTGAAATCAACAYATAGAGTAAACCAAAATGTCACACTTATAAATATTTATAAGATGGTATTTCCCATTATAWGTTCAACATTGAATGGTGCATGTTATTCTTATTAATGTTTCATAAACATTTGTACAGAAAACAATATGCTTTATTTTTCTTCTAAGTATTAAGTAGAATTATGGCAGCATCTGCTTTCAACAGTTGAGTGCACAAGCTATTCATGCCCTGTCGTAAATTCCATGATGCATTAAGATGCCATTAAATGTACCTTCTGTGGTTCTCTGCTCATTTACATACCTTGTAAATCACCATGTAAAAATCAAGTGAACTAGGGAGTAATCACCTGCACTCTTCCCTTCTGCCACAGAATCCAGTGCCATCCACATCTTCCTCCATCAGGATCATCACCATTAAACATAAAGTCAATTATGTCAATGATAAGAAACTTAATTGCTTAAGGCAATTTCAGCTATATTTTTTTTAACAAGCCCATTTTCTACAAAAAAAAATTGAAAGTCAAGCAGTTTAGGCAAGCCAGAAGACGTAAGTATAGTTGGTGAGTCCTTTCTCCTCAAGGATCCTCAACTGGGAGTGTTATGTAAAATAAATAAACAAAGAAACTAATAAATAAAAAACCCTTGATGAATGAAAATAAATTAAAACAAAAGCCTGTTTCTTTGTGGTCTTTCCTCCTCACACACAGTCTTTAACAAGCTTCCTTTACAGCTTCTGTAAATGAGAAAAACAGTGAAGAAGAATCTCAGCTTTTGCAGAACTAGAACATATTGGAGAAGAACATCTCCCTTTTTATTATTATTATTTTTATATCATTAGTATTCTAAGCACTGCTTTTCACTGTACATACTGATTTCATTTCTCCGAGCCAGTTTTCAAGGAGATACCTGGAAAAGGTYTATTTTTATGAAAACCAAGCAGTTTCCTGCATTGGCTGGTGAGATAGTTTTGTCAGTATTGCAGCTGTAGCTCCACTGACTGCAGACTCTGTCTCTCTCACCACTCTGGTGATTCAGCCTCTAATGGTCAGGAGCTTGGAAACAGGCATCTGCACCTGGGTACCAGAGCTGGCAAAGCAACGTGCTGCTGGCAGAACACCCACTGTGTTTCATTGTTTCCCCTCCAACTTTTAAACATTTCAGTCCCTGAGTAAATTACTCAGATCAGCTTTCTCTGAATTTAACAATTACTTCTACACATTTCTTATGAGCTTTCCTCTTTCTAAGAAGGCAGACAAAAATATTTACCCTATAGAAGCATTTCCCAATGTCTTTATTGTGTCAGAGTGTCCTTGAAAGGCAACAAACCTGGTGAACTTCAAGGCCTGAAGTCAGCAAYAAAGGAAGGCTGGAGAGGAGCTCTRGAGGGAGGGAGAGAGAATAGTAAACACTACTGAGTGTACATATGCATCCAAGGTGAACTGCAAGACTGCCAGAGGTAACTAATTTATTTCATTTTGAGCCTGTCAGCTTCCACTGAAAAATTTTTTTTTAAACTTAAGAAAATGAAATCATCCTTGATTTTAGTGTCAGGCTTTCACCTAGCACACACAACTCCCTTGCTATGAGAATGCAGCCCATGGGACTTCTTAGCATCCTTTTCAAAGGAACCGCTTCTGAAGATAATCAGATCGCAGGTTTTTTTCCCTCAGGAGGAGAATAAAAAAAGGGGAGGAGGGAAGCTAATAAATAATATGAAGTTTCTTGCATTTAGTGACAAATGTTATGAAAAAAAGCACAGGCCTTTGTAACTGATGCTTTCTCCTTGCCTGTCATCTGTGTTTATACCATATCTATCAGTCCTTGCAACACTCAGTCCTTGAACTCCTTCTGCAAGCAATAAAGAGAAGCATCTACCACGTGCTTCATTACCAAACACCAATACTCTTTCTTTAGCCTTTCAAGAAATAGTGGGGGAGGGGGTATTGTCTTTGACAATTAGAGGAAACGTGTTGAATTTGGGGTGGTAGGTCTGCTATAAACTTACGGGTGCAGACAAGACACCTCACAGATGAAATAGGAACAGATTTGCAAATTGAGCACACCAATGTCTAACAATTTGTGGTGGAGAGCCYCTTTCAAGCCAGCTTTTCACACAGGAGGGAGTCAGGTTGGAGTGGATCAGGCACCCTGAAAAACCCAGGTAGACAATGGAAACCCCATTTTTACAGATATCTCTTGGCATATCAGTCATTATACGATGACAATTTTTCAGTTATATTAGTAAAACTTYCTTGAGGAAAACTCTGTCAGCCTCACTCTGGAACAATGGGATCACAGGTAGCAGTGACACGCCAMCAGCTTTGGGTGCCACCACGGTCACAACAGGAGCAACTGCTATTGCCTCTGAGCTGCCACACAGTTCTGGGTGGACAGTCTGGATGGAGAAGCTTATTGTCCCACAGATTATTCTGGGTCACTGTCTCCGTGAGGGAAATCCCTATCCTGGCCAGCTGACTGCCTCTGTGCTGCTCCTCACCCTCATTGCCCACGTACTTATCATCTAGAAACAGAGGCCATCACTATCCTGCTGAGAACATGGCTTTGGAAAAGCTGGTATAAATACTTAAACCCTTTTCACATCTTCTTATTCCATTAGTACCAACCTCTCTAAACAATTTACAGATCAGCCAGCACTGCCAAAGCTTTCCTGCTATTTTTTCAGCAATTGCTGCCACTGTCCTTTATTTTCTTGTTTAGGAAAGTATTGACCATTGACCCTCTTGCTTTTTAGCTCTGGAACCAGTGTTTGCATTAGAAGAAACTCTTTGTGATGCTTACTGAAAGCAGAGCACTGAAGGCATTGAAAAATTAGAGCATACATTTGTTATTTAGAGATTGTGGTCAATTCAGCCCCTCCTGTCATGACAACATCTCTGTGCACTTGGCATTGCAGTCTCTTACTGCAGTCACACAGCTCAGAATRTTTAAAAATAACTTTGCATCCTAATTTAAACTCCAAGAACTAGCCTGCCTCCATTGAGAAAGTCTTCAGTTTTACTTCAGTTTTATTCTATGAAGCAATTCTCCCTTTCTAATGCTGTGAGCATGAATATTCATTCATAAGAAGATTAACAATAATCTCAGTATCAGTCAGACTCGGTATTTTCAGTCCTAGCTGAAAAGCTACACCCTTGCCAGTGCTTATACCTGCTGAGTTCAGTCCTTTTCAGTCAAAGGCTACAAAGACACAGCAATCTGCCTGTGTGGGTTCATTTCCAGCAAACTGAGCCCAGAAATTATCACATTACGTTTCCAACTCTCTACGAAAAACCTACCAATGTGCATAAATAATKTTAAAATCTAAAAACAATGCTGGAGTCATCTTCTTTTTCTACCCATAATTCATCCAGCCCAGTCTGACCATGGTCCATGACTCATGCTCCTATGAACTACCACTGCATAAATAAATGATGATTCCTCTAAGCAGCTGGGAAATGTAACTSAATGAAGAAGCACAGCCCAATATTTAACGTCTAAAAATAAACACAAATTTATATGCATATCTACATATATAAACTGTGTCTCTCTTGGACTTTCTGACTTCAGAGATTCTTTTTGGTACTGARTGGTAGTCTGGCCAACATGGGTAATTAAAGATATAATTATTCCTTATTTCTGGGTTTTTTTTCCTCAAAGAACACTAATACATGTTTTGCAACAGGCATACTATATCACTAAGAGAAAAATTTGTCATCACCTTTTCTTTTCCTAGACAAAGAAACCAAAAAAATTTGCTCMAAGGGGGACTGAAACAAACTAGTTCAAATTTGAAATCAAACCAAATTTGTTTAACTAAACCAAAACTTAATTTCATGCATATTCTTCCCAGGTGGATTTTGAGTAAACAAAAAATTCCATTGCTTTTGTATTTTTAAAGATTTTTCCTACTCCCTTTCCAGGAAAGGGAAAAAACTCTCAGAAACAAGAGAGGTTCTGTGTGCTTGTAAAGTTATATTCTTGAGGGAAATGGAACTTCCTCATTAACATTTTCGCCTCTTCAAAAGGAATAATGTTTTTTTTWARRAAAAAAAAAAGGTAGACAAGTGTTATAAAAGGTACTTAAATCATATATCAGTCATATTTATGACTCTGAAATGTGTGCTATTTCAGTACTTCCTGCTCTGTTACATTATTCAACTGCCAGCTCTCCTGTATTTCATATCCTTTACAGACATTTAACACAAAGTACACTCCATTCTGGCATTGAATATTCCTTTTTTTACTTTCATACTCACACATCATCTCTATTTCTTCCCAGTTCATCCAGATATTTGACTAATGCAAGTAACTRCAACGTTTAAGAGAGGAGCTTTATGTAGCTACTAATTTACATTGCCCATCACTGGATTCACTCAATACCACGGCTTTGTTACACATTTCCCATGGGAAGTCCCCACTAGACATTATGAAAAATCAGTAGGTATTCCATATAATGCTTCCCTTCAAGTATTTAATGTGGGGTTTTTAAAAAAATTTGTTTCCATTCTTTCCCTCTAATCCTTTCAAGCCTCTTTCTACCATTTCCAGCTCTGTCCTTCATGGCATTTCCAGTCCTTATGCCAACATGGCTTGACAGGACTGACATATGAACCCTGGGAGCTGCTGTCCACATCTACAGGTAGCCAGACCCAAATAGAATGCATTTTAAAAAAATAAAAATTAAAATATCTTTCTCAGTATCCTAGAGTGGCTTCCTGTGCCTCTGTCCTTTCCTTTTATGCCACCAGTCTACAACCAAAATAAGAAAATATCCTTGTTACAGGATATGCAGCAATGCTCTGACCATAACTGAAGCTACAAAGAAGCTGTCTTCGGTTTGACTTGACAAACATACTGTTTTTCATATCAGACTTGTCTTTTTCATGGCATGAACACAGAGGGTCAAATCTGTCATTTTAATGTGGAAAGCCATTGTGCACAACACACAGACACACAAACACTTATGGTATAAAAAAAATATTGTAGCTGTATGCAGCTTTACTCTCAAAGCAAATGCATCTCTCAAGAGATTATATTYTCAAGTAGTGCACAGTTGTGATCTGAACTAAAACATCTGTTATGCATCTTGTATAATACTAGCATGATGGCATTAATTTCAGAAGGAACTAATTTAGAATTATTATTATTAATAATAATAATAATAATTTGCAAAGTGCTGGCTGCCATTCAAAACWCTCCTGAAATAACTCAAAATGCTTGACTGAATAAATGAACAAACAAACAACTTGTTTCTTCACTCTACTTCCCTCTGCCAAAAATACAAACCAGACAAACACATTTCTAACTGATGTCATTATGATATTGGCAGTTGAATTTTACCAATTCCAGAGCCGATTTCAGAAAATCTAAATGTGCTTTTAAAGAAATACTATTTGTTGTGGTATGGCTTATGCTAAACTATTCCCCTACTAGAACCTGAGCTAAACATTAATATTAGATTCTTACTGTGGTCTGGATAAAAATATTTATTGTTCCTCCAGAAATTCAAAGCGGATAAAATCTTGTTTCAAWTTATACTTTTCATTGATATCAAATATAATTCTTGAAACTTAAAACAGTGTGAGGTGCCTTTCTGCACCTGCCTCAAAATATTTCAGGAAAATTCTGTTGTTAAACCCTGTATTACTTCCATTTTAGGGAAATGTAATGAAAATAAGCATTGAAAAGTGCTGGAGAGATAACTTGGAAATAGTAAATGGACCAAGAGAAACTTCATATATCATTCAGAGTACAAATGTTGGGTTGAGATAGCAAGCAACCAGAGCATAGTCTGGAATCYACCARGAAAATGCCTGCMACTATACCTAGTCCTAAATTCTGTAGGCAGGAAAAAAACACRGGAGAGATGAAAACCAGCTACAAAGCCTACTGGGAATGAATGCATCTGCTACCTTGAAATACATGTGTTTCTCTTTTCCAAATTATATCTTTAACACAGAGCTRGCTTCCGCCTCCTGACAGCAAATGTTTTCTTTATTTTAAATTGAGAGGCAGTCTGTGTGAGAGAGAATGACATTTTACTGGAGCATCAAGTTTCTATAACTCTAATTAAATTTAGATCATCTCWGTTATTTTCAGTCATAGCTGGCCAGATAGCCCTAGGAGAAAGCTGTTAGAATAGTGATGTCTTGGCCACCAAGTTCATCATGGCTTCAAATACCCACATAGGAAAAACAAAGCTTCATTACATTTTAAAATTCTAGGTTAAACCGAGTTTTTTCAAACAGCCTATTTAGGATAATTCACCTGGATTAAGATCCTGCTTTTTAATCAATGGATTCTCAATTTACATCCACATGCCATTATTGGAGTGTATATATATATATATATATATATATACACTGGAGTACTGACACATGCAGTATTAACAGATACAGCACCGCCAGTTTGATCCATTCAGCCCAAATATTCCAGGAAGTATTCATGTGCAGAAATGGAATGCACCAAACCCTGCTCAGCTGCCACCTGCTGTGAGTGACACTTGAATCCATGAGATGTCCTCACCCATCTTGCTCCTCTCTGTGCCCCTTCAAGAGATTCAAAGAGGTTTAAAAGTGGATTTTGAAAATTCTGTTCTTCACAAACTTTTAAAAAATATCTTTTATCTGGCTTTAACAATAACAGGAATAGTCCATGGGTAAGGGAACAAAAGRTTGATGATCTAAAGTTATGTTGGTTTTGTGTGTAGATGTTCAGAGTTTTYCCAATTAAATGTTGGYTTAAAGYATGACATCCATTGTCATTTGGCAGACACTATTAATTTATCAAGATGTTTCAATAGATGTATTCTGCAGGATATCATAATCACACATTCAAATGGTGCAATTTGAAGACATAAATGCTTTCMAAAATAATTTTATACACATTCAATATTTGAAATCYGTGGTTTTTAAATTGTGGAATCTAAGCTGCATCTTAGGTTTATTACATTACATAATCTTCCCTGTTTCAATTTGGAGGAATTTGTAAACCAAAAAAATCACCACATAAATACTACAGATTGAGTGAAATTCAGTTTTTGCCAATATTTGCCCAAAGTCTACCAAAAGGCCATGTGGTTTAGAAGAAAAAAAGCAAAGCATCCCAGTCACAATAAGAGTCTATGAGTAATTATATAGGTTATTCCCTAATGCAAACAGAACAAAAAAA
>CADDXX010000071.1:1171661-1188267 GCA_902810485.1 Alauda arvensis | reverse complement strand
AGGAAACTCCAGAAAGTGAATAAGAAGTGATAGCTAACATCAGAAGGCAAGAGCACTTACTTCTCCAAGACCATTTGGAGTTACCAGCTAATAAGGAAGAACACAAACTCCCCAGCAGCTTCATTTGGCTACTTCTAATGCTATGGCCATACAAAACTTGGTAGAGCACAGGTCGTGGTAAATTATTAAAACCTTCTCCTTTATTTTATTTGCAATCAAATGAAAATATTTGGTGTTCTTGTTAGGCAAAGAGGGGATCCCCACTCTTACCACAAGCAAAGGGATTTCAGTTGGAAGTTCAGCTTAAATTATTGCAAACCAGCTTGGTTCTACAGCTAGTCTGACAGCTTTCATGAATAACTATTTTTCTTTCTAAAACTGCCACTCATGAAAACTGAATGAGTTCATGAGTGTGGGATGACTTGCATTATATATTATGCTTGGCTTAGAACATTCATTTTAATTTTTTTTTCTATTCAGCACAAAATTTTACTTGGATACTTAAGTTATCTACAGTCTATAAAAAGTTGATAACTTGAAAAATAATTCACTTCTGTTTCAAAATAATAATTTTAGATGCGTCTATCCAGAATAATTTATTTAGACTGCTACTCCAAAACTTTCAGCACTTGCTAGCTTTCCTATCCATTATGCCACAGCCTTCAGAACAGCATGTAGAGCAGCCAAGTGTCAGCCTGAGTGCAGAGCTCTGATAAAAGGGGCCAAGAAATCTCAAGGCGCTCACAGCTGCGGTGGCAGAAAACACAAAATGCCAAAGGGAGAACTGAATTCCAGTACAAAGTTGCTGCAAGTTTAAACTCTCAAGAGAGAACACAAAGTAATCAGGGCAGAGCAAGTTGTCTGCTGAAGTACTCAGCCTTTCCTTGTCAGGCTGCTGTTCTGAACAAGCACCACCCAGGTTAGAGAACAGTGTTATCACTCAGCTCTTACTGCCACCCCAAGCACAGCTGTGCTCTCAATTTCCTGTATGGGATCATCTTTTTTCAAATACACTGATGCTGCTTGACAGATGGGCAATGTATCTGCCTTCTGGCCAAGGTAAACCACTAGTGTACAGGCTCCTGCCTGTTTAGTTTCCATTAGAGAGTCAATCCAGTTCCTCACACAGCTGTAAATACCCTACTCCTTTCAACGACCTYTCCGTAATGTACAAACACCTGCTGAGCTCAATGGTGACCCAAACTGAGCTCTCTGCTTCAGCTGGGTCTGCAGGACAAGGCTTGGGGTGCTCATTCCCTCAGCTTCTTCAAAGTTATTCACAGTGGAGTTCCAATGGCTTCTACTCAATACCCAGGGCAGACAACTTCTTCAACATACCATTTCTTGCAGAAATAAAAGAAAAAAGAAGTTAAAGAAATATCCAACTAGCTGGACCAAAGGAGCATGAGAAGGGATATTCCAGACTGACTGGACAACTTCCTGCTAATCAAATTTTTGTGGTCAGGTTAGTTTGTTTTTCATCTGGGATAATTCTAACAAAAAGGAAAATAACTTCAAAAAAAAAAGAAAAATAGAGATCTTAAACACTTTGTTTCCATTGAAGGCAATTATTTGAACTGATGGCAAATTGAAATCAATGTTATTTGCTGATAATCACTAGTACTTACAGTTGTAAAAGTCTAATTACACAGTTATTTTAAAGGATTGTTTTTCAGACTATTAAGACAGATTGATGTACATGAACCAGAAATTTGACTGTAAAAGCCTTTATTTTAAGCAATGGCATGCAAGTCTGCATTGAAAAGAAGAAATTCCTAGAGCAATAAAATSTTATAACTCAATTTAAATAAGGTTTCTACTCAGCTTTTAGCTGTGCCYACAAAATGCTAGGMCAGCACAGATTTTCTTTRTTTTGCAGCTGCAAATTCAATGTAYGCCTGAGTTATGTTAATATCTATCTCTCCAAAAGCATTAGGATTGGGAACAATTCTAGTTTTTGTACACATTAAGAAACTAGAAATATGCATGGCTGGTTGCACAGATGTATTTGTAACTGGAAAATGGAGAAAAAACAAACATGTGGCAAGAATCAAAGAGATGAAACTCCTAAAAAAATCTCATCTTCCATCTTAGATGTTTTTACTGTACTAAAACAGTATTCTTGGACATGACAATTTCTAACAGAAATGCAAGAGTTCCAGTGCAGGGCAGCACCTTGGCTGGACTAATAACATTAGGTTAGGAACAAACTGATCTAACAGCATTAGATTAGAAACTCCTGCATCTTTCTCCCAAAYAACCCCWAAAMCAGACAAKGTGATTCAGTCTCCCCACACTTCTMTGCCATTTCACAGGTGTGTCTCTTTCAGGAGATTTTGCTAATAAAAGGGGACAAAAATATAATTCCTTGTTTTATTGACAAAAAATTTAAGAATCACTGTTGGAAGAGTAATATCATTTAGAACTTCCTTCTGTTATTGTATCCCAAAGAATATTTCTCATAAAACYAAAGGGCCCTGTTGATGTCCTCTGGGATAAATCATAAGATCTCTGTCTACTCTTCCTGGAAACTCCACCATTTTTTTCCTAAGCTTGCTGGCTGCAGCAATGTTATTGGGTGCAGCTCCCATTAMATCATTTGAAATCTGCTGGTGTGTGATGTATGTGACTTAGGAAGAACTACTAAATGGTGTTCTGTAGATCTGTGCATTATACTGTAAGAGTATTACTGACTAGCAGCCTAACTGGAAAACATCTGTTAAGTTTTAATTGAAAGTAATTTTAGCCTAGCTGTTACTACAGGTAGGAGGGAAGCATGTTGCACAAAGACTGTTGCTTTAGAAYTGTCATAGCTCATCAGTGGTAACACTACCCAAATTATAGGTTATARACAGAAGACTGTAACACTGCACCAGGACCCCTGTGAGATGTGCCACAGGCACACAGAAATTACGGTGCTTGTCCCAAGAAGTTTGCAACCCAGCTGTTAGAAATYCAACCCACACAGAGTAAGACAGCATGGGAAAAGAGCTCATAGCAACAGAGACCACAGGATAATACCTACCTAGCCTCAGTTTAACCAAATTGCAAATCCTATTCAACGGGCAAAGCTCTTCAAATGCTACTGCTAGTAAAAACGAAATCCTGTCCTAGGGACAGCCTTCTCAAGGAATGTTTTGTTGATTCYCAGCATTGCAGTATCTAAGCATATTAGTCATTCTGCTTTGTTTCTTGGAAACTGTGGCAGTTTTGCACAACTTATCATAGCTGCATGTATATCAGCACATAAGTACATGGTAAGRAAGAAAAAGGCTTTTTATAACTGAGAAAGCTATTTTCTCTCTGTTGCCTTTGTTACATTTCATAATCACTCACAATCCCCCAAATCAGTGGTATGCAGCTGGTCTAGGTGCTGGCAGGATTTTTTGTTCCCCCCAGTCAAATGGAAGGTTCATGTTTCCTCTTTATAAAAACACAAAGTTTGCTATATGGGTGAAAACAATAGTTCAGCAAAGTTAGATAAGAAATCATAATTTCATCCCTTTTATAATAATTGAGTAATCTCTTCTGACACCTATCATTTTSCCCTGCCTATCACCTTCCTAAAGACAGTTTGGAAAATGCATTAAAATTGAGGTCAATAACTGACAAACTGAGCTTCTGCAGACCTGTTCCAAGCACAGGCATTTGGTCACACATCAGGTTTCCAGCTGTGTTACCAGTTTTCCAGGGAGGCTGCAACCTTCCTCAAATGGAAACACAATATTTCAGAACCCTTTCCCATCTTCATCTGGACACCTGTATGGCTTTGGGAAGGAAGAGKTTTTTTCTTCGTGGGGTCAATACCCATCTACATGGCAGATCTTTTGCCTGYGCTGGAGCAGCAGGCAGGAGACCCTGGCAGTTTCATAATTAACATCAAAGCACTAACAGGCTTCAGGGAGAGAAGTCCAGGAGAAGGCTGGCAGCAYTGAGAAAAGGTCATTTTGCAACAGAAAAAGTTTCCAAGTTGAAAAATTCCCTGCTCCCACACACCAAAACCCTATCCAAGGTGGGCAGTGTTCAAATCACACTAATTGAACCTGCTGTTTCTCTCCTGAGTACAGATTAGCAAGATTCTGCTCTGCCATATTATTCATTTATTTGGTAGATGTAACTGTGCCTAGGAAACAAGAACTACTTGATTCTTTTTCTATAGACTGTACTGTGTGCTGTATACAATACTGCATAAATCCTCCAAGGAAAACAGTAAAATAATTCATAAATTGATTTTCTTTCTCAGCAAAGCCATATAAACCAAGAAGAATACACAGAAAGAAGCAAAACTGAAAGTCCTGCAAGAATCCAAGCATGCAGTTGACAGGTTATGCATTCTTACAGTGCAAATTATTCTGGGTTCAGACCYACTGAAATTTAAATAAATACCACACTCCTTTCATTCAAGATCTTCAAGGATGCAAATAGTTTTTGTTTGACGTTATGGCTTTACATGTCAGAACAGATCAATTTAGGAAAAATTCTTTCCTCTTCTAGTTGAAATTCATACCATCTTCACCAATTCAGAGGCTACACCTYRGGTTACMTCCCTCCTTACTGGTATGGGAGCTKGGCCCTGTGCCCTGCCTCRGTCATGTCAACAAGAGCAGATGGAAGCACAAGTACTATTTCTTGGGCAGAGGACTCAAAAATGTTTGGATTCTCTTCTTTCAGCTGAAAACTGTCTTCTGCTCCTCTCATATCCCCATCAGGCATCTCACCAGACATTAACTTCTACAAACAATGTGTCACTCCCTAGACCTGCTTCACTGGATGTGAATTGTAAGGAAAGGCAGCACATGCTGTTGTACTAATAACACCTCTTACTCAAATCCCAGTAGAAGCCCCAAGTGYCACATCAACCACAAAAAGTTTAAGTCTGTTTTCAGTGGCAGTTCAGGAACAGCCTGTCCTTAGGACTTCCAGTTTCTCTCCAGTGCTTCACACATTGTTATCCAAATGTTGTTTGAACTGCTTGTTAATTTTCCTCTGAAACATTTATCTTTTCATGAGATTGATAAGCCAAATGCTATCAGTAAAAGTCTGCTTTGCTTTTTTATTTTGCACATTATAAAAATGAAAGGCAATATTTCAAATGTTTTAGACTTTTTTCACTTTTTATGCAAAGTAGTTGGCTTTCCATTACCAAAAAATGAAAATATAGCTTGACTTTCCTGATGCTTTGCCATAAGTATCTCAGAAAAATAAACAATGTCATTWCTTTCTAGTACAGTTCACTTCTTGTTCTTCAGAAAGAGCTGATCTATTTCTGCAGTCAATTTTGAATAACTGGCAGAGATGCTTCATCAGTCCACTTTCAACATCAGAACTTTCAGGGAGAATAGACCTAACACAGCTATAGCCTCAGTACATTTTTACTGATAGTATTGCCTCAGAATTCATTTGTATTAAACAGAAATGCTTCTACAGAGGCTGCCTCCATTTCTATTCTGTCGAACAAATGAGGGAACAATGAATATTCATGTTTCTTTCAGCTAATGAACAATCCAAACATGGACTGCATCTCTGTGCCAAGCTGAAACACAGTGAATCACTATGTGGTTGAAGAGAAGCAAGGAATTGGGATGGGAGAAGGATGTTCTATTTATTTCATGCTCTGGATTTAAGAGCATCTGTATCATAATAYAGCCCATCAATAACAACATTACTGTTTTAGACTCAGATTTTGCAGATTCCRTGTCACAGATATTATGTTCATATCATTCTCACTTCCAAGCACAGCCCCAAACTTGCACATAAGAAGTGGCCAAGAGTTTTCAAATGTTTCAAACTATTTAAAGAAAGAAACTGAATAATTACAGCTTAGAGGAAAAGTAAGGAAAGCTGAAAATCAGCAAAAAAATCCTGCAGATAAAAACAATTGAGCAACTTCCTGTTAAGAGACTTTCAAGTAAGACAAGCTGAAAAATTCCTTTAAAATGACCACACAAGGATGCATCCAGAGTATGCCTTCATGTTGGAAGGTGCCTTGGCAGCACACATCAACTAAAGCACAAAGCTTTAGTTTAAGCTCTCATTTACAATGAATATTGAATTTGAAGGTACTATAAAGTCATGGATAAAGTGTTCTCAGGGATGGAACAAGGATACTAAACAATCTCCTCTCTCCAGAAGTGAAGGAAAGCTGATTATAGTAGACTATTGCTTCCAAGGAAGTCTCTCCCTGAGTTGTCCACACCTTTGATTTTTCCCATTGCCTCACTTGCAAAAATTTTTTCTTCTGACCTACAGCTCTTTGCCAGGTTAATTTTGTAACATCTTGTCTATGAAAAAATTGCAGATAATTGCCCAGCCTTCATCATCACTTTCACATGTTTCCTTTTGTCTCCTCACCACATACATCTTCTTCTCCCAGCACAAGGATCTGAAAAGGGGCTGATTCAGCATTTCTAATMTCTCAAAGATATTTTGCCTTCTTTTTTTCTCTTTACTACAGAACTAATACCTGAACTGATTTTGCYCTATAAGGGACTTTACCCAGTGTCATGCAGACAGGGGAAACAGATTAAAGCATTCTAACTCATGCTTCTGTACTCTCTGTTATCTCTTCACAGGTGAAATTTTGGCATCAGAAGTGCTTTAGCTGCCCTGCTGGATGCTTCTGTAATTTGTAGTCAAAGCCAGAAAAGTGCGACAAGGTTGGATTACCTTACATAGGAAAAAAGACTCCCACAATTCTATCTTGCCCCTTGCAATCTGAACCAAAAATATCAATGAAAATTTGGAACTTGTAAATTACAATTTACATTTTGAACATGTGTATAACACTTCCATCTGTAAATCCCCAAAACACTATGACAGCAATCTTTCACATGGAAAAAAACAAGAAAGAAATATTCTGAAGCTCAGTGACCAAGGATATCAATTTATTCTATATATATATATTCTATATAACTTTATTCTATTCTATACCTCCCATATCAGAGCATGCTTTAAATGAACAGGCAGCCATAAAACAGCACTGTTTTTCTATGGAAGCATTTTAGTATTAGCAATAAATACAGTMCACACTTTAAATGCAGAAACACTGCCAATGTGCAAAGAATTTGTCTCCATTATAAACACAGCCACCTGTTTACTGTCTCTAATTCTAAACTACGAGTCCGTTGGAAAAGAGGAATTAATTGGCAAAAAACTTTCTGACATGTCAAATATTTGGYTTGAATGAAGCCAGTGCTACCCAAGCTGGAGAGAATTCCCCACTCTCCTCCTGTTGCACTGAAAATAGGTATCATAAGAGTCACACACCTTTACATTCTTGGAACCATGAGTCATTATAACATTTATGATGTAAGAAAATAGGCCATAAAATGCAGTAACTTGTTGGGAACAAGACACTTTTCAGAATGACAGAATGGTTTGTATTGGAAGAGATCTTAAAGGTCTCCTGGTTTCAATCCCCCTAAATTTTCCTGAAAATAAAAAAAAAATAAAAAATAAAAATAAAAAAAAAGGAAGAGGTGATTCAGCACTAAGAGACTCCAAAGCTCCTATATCTGGAGCCAGCCATGCTTCACTGTCACCTTGGAGGCCCTGATTCACCGATTCAGAAAACGCCCATTCATGAGCCTAATTCTACATGTTTGGATTGGATTTGCTGATTTCTCTGGCACAAGTCACAGCATAGGAAATTAAATACTCATAAGCATGTTTCATAGCTATCAGTAACACTGGAGAGTGCACAATAATTACCTTGCAGTCTTCCATTAASCAGATATTTGTAATTTACAAATGCAAATAAGCATCTCTGCCTGTAGAGTGACAGATCAGTTACGTTGATATTAGTCCTATTAGTCCCATCTTTTCCCTTATACTCGGTCATCTTCGAATCATTAGAGAATCAGCTCCTGGTTGTAAAAATATTTGCCAACACTGAGATTCATAAATATGCAGATTTGAAACACAAAAATAGTAATTCTTAAMATTTTCTCAAAACTCAACTGAAATAAACAAGTTTTTTTTTGTTTGTTTGTTTGTTATGATTTGTTTTGTCATTGCCTTAATTTAATGTTTCCTTCTAGTCCTGCCTATGTTGTACAACTGAACTGTGTTGGTCCCAAGTTAAAGCACTTTTAAAATTTGTCTTCTTTGAGAAATGCAACTCCAATCACTTGCTTACCAAATTATTAATGGAAATTAACGGAGATTTCCTTAGGATGAGGTTATTATTGGYTTATAGCGCTTTGCCTGATGGCTGCTAATTTTCATCAGGATGGTCCTGCAAGGGAAGGACATTTAAGCAATCTCATCCTTTGCAGGCTGCAATTACTGAAAGTATATGCAGAGTACAGTGATGGTATATCTGACAGGCAATATGCAATAACCASAGACACTAATTAGTACATTGACTTTGTTTTCCAAATAAAGCAAGAGAGCTTTATACACATGCCACTTTCTTGTGCTCTCCTTTCCTCATTCCCCTAAAGCTGCAGAATTATCTTGCTGACCAATCCCAATTCACTGTGAGTGCAGCTGTAGACAGAGAATCCAACTCAGGCTAAAGCATTTCCTGCTGCCTATCTGGGAGGTTTTTAATTACTTCTTACTGAGACCAGTGGGTTGGTTAATTCCATTGCAGGAAAGGGAAAGGGGAAGGCAGAAAGGGGAAGGGGAAGAGGAAAGGAAAAAGCAGAAAGGGGAAAAAAGGGGGGAAATGGAAAAAAGGGGAGAAGGGGAGAACGGAGGGAGAAAGGAAAAGACATAGGCTAATGAATTCCCAGCCTCTCTGCCACCAAAACTGTTTGTCACACCAAAGTGTGWCACAYTGGKCAACAGTATTTGARCTGAGCATAGAGRGATGTGAACTGGTTAGAAAGGAAAYATTTTCTTCCTGAGARCACTCAAGCAGTGGCACAGGTTCCCAGGCAGGTTATGCTATCCTTGCAGGTTTTCAGAACCCAGGAGAATAAATCTATGAGCAACTTGCAGTGAGTCCACAGCTGACCCTGAGGTTACACTGGAGATCTTCTGAGGCCCTTTCCAATCTAAGTTCTCCTCTAATCCCTGTGGTCAGAGGACCATCATGGAAGTCTATGTGAAGATGAAGATTAAAGAATCTTTGAGACAGTTATTTTACATTTTCCAGCACTGGAATAGCTGTTGTGCTCTGTCCAAATCTTTTCTTTCTGCTGGTGGTTGCTGCTGAGGGTAGTTTATGCACATTTTTATGTGTGAATTACTGTTAGTTTGTGAGGCAGCAGTCCTGAGCACTCATACTTAAGAAACAATACTTACTCTGCAGAAGTAGTGACAACTAATTGAAAACCAAAACAGCATACAAACCCCAAAAAATTACTCAAAAGGATCCACAGAAAAACTGAAACACAGTTCTTCACTCTGTTTAAGATTATTAGCATGCTTCACAGAGAAAAGGAAAAAAGAATAGTATACTATCTCCTTAAAAATGCTGAATTTTACTTCTATTTTTCCTGTGTCTTTTCTTAATGTATTCAAGAGTCACATTTTCTACCTACTCTMAGAAAGCATCCTGTATGAAATAACAGATCATAAAGATATTTTCAAATAATAGAAGTKTCTTTTTGTGGTAATTCTGAAAAATACAATGAAATGTTCCATTAAGAGAAAACTACCAAAGACTAGAGATGCAATTAAATTTCCTCTCTCTGCTGAAACTCCTAGAAGACTAAAAAGACAGAATTTTCATGTTTTCTCTTCCCTTTAAAAATAAAACATTATACTCAGTTCAAGTTTTCTCCCTTAAAACTTCRGCATGAGATTTGCCATCAGTACCACTGCTTCTATTTCTAGCRTTGCATGATCAATTCAGAGATGCAGGGACACAATATCTCAGCTGATTTATCAGGGCCACAACTCCCAGTGAGGGCATTCACNGACACAATATCTCAGCTGATTTATCAGGGCCACAACTCCCAGTGAGGGCATTCACGTCAAATAATCTCCATCTCTCTATATAAGTAGTGTGCCTGCAAGAGGAGAGGGCAGGGGGACTCATTTCCTTGCATTCATCACGGGTCTGCCTTGTCTCCTAAACTGAGATGTTTAGATCAAAGACTTTTTAATACTATGCAGTCACACAGGGCACAGCACACTGGGACTTGAATCCTGTTTGGGACATATATCTGCCACATCTAGACCAAAAAAGAAAAAATCTAAAAATTAAAAAAAAAAAATCAGCCATAGAGGAAAACATAGGCAGATGAATCAGAAGCTTTCTCAGCACAGAGATGGTTTTGCAATGGTAAACAAAGAAATTTCTATCACACCATGAGCCATTTTACCCTTGCTTCGCTAGACTGCATAAAAAGAGGATTTCTTGCACTTTGTCATTTTTAGATGCTCTGCTCAGGATCTCACAGAAGAAATGACCAAATTTGATGAGGCCTCACAAGTGCTGTAAACAAACTCTGCTTCAGTGAAACTTTATGGACCACATAAGAAACAGGCAGTACAATGGCAAAGATTATGATGGCTTTAGATGCTACATCCTAAGGCTACTTATTACARCACAAGGGAGAAGGAGTGRGRAAAAGGAGAAATACCTGAGAGCAGAAGTTAGGTATTTGGTGAATCGTTTTAAACCAACACTAGAAAGTGCTAAGGAGAGAAGGGATGATATCGCAGCCAGATTTTAGGTTGACTTCCATGAGAAATTCCCAGCCATGTGCCTGCTTATAGAATTCAGCCTCTTGCACCAAAAGTGATTTCCTGAAGAAGAAAAGTGTTAGTCACATCCTTGTAGGGAATACTCCCACACTCATTGGAAAGGAGAGATCCTGTTTTCTTCCAGATGAGTGCTSTRAACAGCAGCAGAGGGTTGATTCCCTCTCTTTCCCTCTATTTATTATACAGCAACTGACCTTTACCAAGGCCTCTCCCTCCAGGTTGTTAAGCAGGTGACAAGGGCAGAGAGGCCAGGCACGGCCAGCCCAGATCTGCAGATTTACCAGCTCCTGCAGGCACTGTGTGAGCATGGCTGAACTGCTGGCAGGCACTGACCCAAGTCAGTCAGAGCTCTGCACYTCACTCAGGGTGTGACAGAGGCAGCTCAAGTACATTTGCATTGCCTTCCAGAAAACAGATCATCATCATAAACAGGATCAAGCAGAGAAATTCTACATAGAGCAAGGCCAGATATGAGCTGTTTGCCCTTCAGATGATGCTAAAAATTCCTGTTCAACCTGTGTCATCCATTGCAGAGTCAGCTTGGCAGAATAAAGCACCAGTACACTCAGGGRGGTCTGAATTACCTATGATTCTCTAGGTTATTTTTGCCCTCCATTTTTTCAGATATTAACAATATTTGCCTTTGTGAGATCACATACACAGTGAAAAGGTTTCTCCAGAAGAAATAAAGAAAACCCTTCCTAAAAATTCCTTCTTGTTTAGGAGCTAGGATTTTCTTATGATTGGGAAAGCTTGGTTCAAACCACGTCTCTAAGACTGGGTGACCAACACTTCTATAGTCCTAGCTGCATTCCAACAGGAGACAGCAGTTATCACAGTGGTTAGACAGCCCATACTCCTCAACACACAAGTATGCCTCTCGACAGGCCCAGCTAGATAATATCTCCTAGACTACACTATGCATGTACAAAAATTAAGGAGCTGTGGAGAACTGTTGTGGCTTTATTTAAATGATGACCACCTGGGGTCAGATCTGTACAGCTAACCCACCCAACTGCACACAGGAGAACACTACTCCCTAGTGTGGACACCTCCACCAGGTGTCCAGAAGACAGAGAACTTACAGCTGGAACATGTTCAACAGAATTCCAGTGGGATGGTTCCAGGCATGAGGAAAGGCTGAGGAAAGCAGACTTGTCCAGGATGGAGAAGCAAGGGCTTTGATGGAATGCAGCAGCAGCCTTGCAGTACCTGAATTGCACCTTTCAATAGCCTTTCTAACCCTGTCAGCTGAGACTCACTGCTCATCTAATGCCCAGGGACAGCACTTCACAGAGGAGTAATGGGGTACTGCTCCATAWGAGCCTTCCCTACTTCCCTAAGAAAAGATTCCACATCTTCAGGTGTGATGGGGGAGCTGGAGGTGCATGTCTCAATCAGTGGTTCACAATATCAAAGAGAAGTTTTAGCAGAGAACAAAAAAAGGGCCTCTTGCCAAACCTCAGTCTCATACCCGTAACATGGAGCACCAAAGACAGACTGTCTTCTTAAGGAGCTCTGTGTGTGTGTGTGCCTTGTCATATTCCTGCTTGTACCATACAGACATGAAAAGAAACAAATTCTTATGATTTCATACAGAGATTTTACTTCATAGGCTCCCGGCAAATGTCTCCTCAGCTGGAAGGAAAAAAAGGAAGAAGAAAAATTCTTCAAGTCATCAGCTTTGCACACATCTTATTATAGCAGCCTCTGCAGCAAAATTCATGCATGCTGATGACAACGCTGGTACACACACATGTCATCTGAGCTGTTTATAGCCATTCTTTCATTTAATGCATCTCATCTGCCAGGTTTTCTTGCAGGTTTTGTCTGTTTTACCATGTTACCATTTAAGCCTTTATCTATAAATCAAACTGAACTATAAACCACTTTGTCATCYTTTGTTTTGCAACAGATGTACAGCAAGCAGAGACTGCTCCTGAATAGGAAAAAATGTGAACACAAACACAGGCTGGGATATTCACAGAAACTCTAAACAATAGTGTGGATTTTCTTACTGATAGATAATGGTACAGAAGGATGACTAGTAAAATAATGAGAGGTAGAATAAACCAAGATGATAACRCTGTTTAGATCCTCTCTATAAAGAGGGCAAGGATATCAATCTGAGAGAGTGARACAGATGATTTAGAGTGGAACTCTTTTCAGAAGGCTCCAGAATATGGCCACAGAAGTGGCAATACAGTTGTGTAAAAGAATAACTTGATACAGATTTCTACTATGTTAATAAGCTTTCATTGGCAAGCTCTGATATTCAGCAACACACTTTAAGCATTCCAGCATCCTGTGACACCATTAGTACTGAGAAGGTCCTAAGTTGTAGCTACATAGCTTTTGTTCTCCAGCCAGTAACAGAAAATACACAACTTACCCAATGTCCAGTTCAAAGGGCTTCAGAGAGAATGTCTGACTTTGTGCTGATGGAAGTTTTTCTCTGCAGTACAGGATGCTGGGGTTTTTAGGTTTTCTTTCTTCGTCTTGGTGCTATTAATTTCATTTATTATTAGCACTCCTCCTCTGGAGTGGTTGAGTTGATCCAAAATACAAACCACATATTTCTCCAAGCAAATGGGCAGATTCTGAGGTGCAGTGCTATAGACAAGGAGCAGCCTGGCTGATTTTGGCACAGACAAAATTCAAACCAGAGTCATGACACACAAGGTCAGGTATCTCARCAGATGTCTTGCCTGACCCAATGTATCCCATACACCCTTAACTAAAGAAAGGGAAGGGAGGAATAAAAGATATTTCTGTAGCAAAATATATATTACAAAAGCAAATAGAAGCTATTATTAGGAATTTTCAGCAATATCCCTGATGACARGAATAGTCATTAGGGATAGTACAGCCAGCAAAAATCAGCAGTGCTAATTAATTTATCATCTTTCTTTAATCTAGCAAATTACTTAAAATATCAAGTAGCATGTAGATTTTTATTTGTACTTTCATGCCCCATTCAAGTTCTAGTCTTCTCTAAGACTATGTGCCAAGCTCTGGAAATTTCCAGAAGATTCAAAAACCATCCTGACAGAAGACTTGGGCCAGACAAGTCATTCATGACAAATACACAAGACATCCATAAAATCAGATTTCCATTATTCACAAAGTCATGAATTGCTATTCCCATATGCATAAATTTGTACTAACACCATTAAATTGCTAGGAAAAAAGTGCCTAATTTCCCATCTCCCATCTGCAGCTGATATTTACCTTAAAGACCTAACTTAGCTGGTTCATTCATCTGCTGACATATTTTCCTCCTCTAYAGAGGAAAACATTCAGCTAGAGATTTCTGAAAGAATGTAGGACACTTTGAAGTTTTTCAGAAAGCAAAACAAAAGCCCACGCCTCCTTCTGTAACCTCCTCCAGCTTCAGATGTAAGACACTTGACTTGCCTRTGGGATACATTTTCACATTCATTATTCCTTTCTGCCCAGGAACTGTGTATGTGTTATACATTTTACTCAAACATATAATCCAGTTATCAACTGGAAAAATTCAGAGAGGTGTTGGGGGGAGGCATGTATTTCACTGAGGAAACTTAATCTTGGACCTAAAAATGCTACTCCAAAGTAAAATTTAATCAGTTGAAATTGTTCCACCAAAAATCTGAGCTTTGACTCTATTCCCCAATCAGAACTTGTATTCACTAAGAAATCCTCACCAAGACTACACCACTGCCTTCTCCCAAAACTCTCTTGGAAATCTAATGGTACACTTGGATTTTACTGGATTCTGATAGCAAACTGGTGCTGGAAAAACTCGTTTTAGAGATGCACTAATTCTAATATTTTTACTAAATATTTAAGAACCCTAAATCTCRTCTAGAGTTACAAAGCAGATTTAAGATTCAACCTTGAGATGGYTCACCAGGCACAGGAAAATAGATCCTTGACTATGCATTTCTTTCTTCCACTTGAATAGGATTTCTTTCCATGTTTAATGCAGTGTTCTGGTTATCTTCAATACCAACAGTCTGGGCAGCCAACTCATTCTTGCCTATGAAGAATGTGTGAATGTGTGCCTGTAAGTGAAGAATTCAATCAGTTATCCTGATTTCCTTGCTTTTAAAAATACAGTCTCAAGACTCTGTGACTGCAATTTGGTACACTTTTTCTCCAAAATTTGTTTAAATACCTTTATATTTCCTTTAAATTAAATAATTGTGGGTTTGATAGATACAGCATTCTGAGATTTTTCAGGTCCACACTGTTTCAGTCTAACCAGGAGCAGCAGCATTTACTTGGGGCATTTTGCCTCTTCCTTAATTAACTTTAAAATCATTAGTGTGCAAGGGGGGAAAAACCATCAATATATTTTTTATGTTAATACTTGAGAAGTTATGTTTAGTTTTGCTCACTTGACATGCTGCCCCTACAGCAAAAGATATTCCAGTACTGAGAATTCTGTTTTCTTATTTATTTAAATTTATTTRCAGCCAATTATGACCACAGAAGACAGAAGCCATCTTTGTCATAGGGTACTGAACTGGGGATTGAAATTTGATTCTGCAATAAACAAAATTTCATATTGTTGGGGTTTAACATGAAAAATACTGTAGACAAAACAGTTTTTATTGTAAACTACTTTCTCTGGTCAAAGGATTATTTATGCTAAAACAACCATCAACACCGTGCAAAAATTTTGTAGTCCAGCTGATGCTTGTAATTTTACAGAACAAAAAGCTAATGATTCTAGTCTTGCAGTCAGACCAATTTCTGAACAGGTAACAGTTTTGGGGGTTTGCATGTGGGGATAGAATAGTTTTAACAATATTTGGAACTTGCCTCCTATAATCAAGCTCTTAGGCAATATTTACAGACACTCWAAAGATGATTCAGGTTTTGAATAAAAGCATCTGAGTGTCTAAGTGGACAGATTAATAAAGCTTATAATTTTACCACAGGTATTAATTTGTGTGTTCCTGASTGCTGTAAGCATGAAACACTGCTTTCTAAACTGGAGGCCAAGTCGAATATTCMGGGCTTGGGACATGATTTAGGTCTTGCTAGAGAGCTAGCTGTGAGCATGGGGCAAGAAGGCACAGATGGGAGAAATAGCCAGCCCAGYAGGAACTCAGAATTCCAGTGCCTGCAGCTATCCAAGCCAGGCATGCAGCAGCAGCCCCTGCATACCAACCACCAGCACTGATCTGAATGAGAAAACAGAGTACTTGGGAACAAGGGGGGAAATAATGAGACAGAAAGRGAGATAACAACTAGCCTAATAATTACTTGATTACTGAATGGAAAAATATCACTTAAGAAACAAGATGTTGTCACTGAACTGAGAAAGAGAAGCTGCTGGTCTCTGCAGGATTCAATTAAAGTGCTTCAAGTTTTGCTTTCAGGCACTGTGAGATGCCTGCTGGTAACAGGATCTTGTTGGACTTCACTACATCTGGAAATTCTGCAACCGAGCCGTGACAAGACACGATACTTGTTCAGAAGATAACGTTTTCTTTTATTTTATTTTCTCAAAGCTCCAGAGCAGAAGTCAATTAAGAGACAACAGAAGTTTCTCAAACTGAGAGGTTATACTGAAGGGCAGCTTACACCACAGTAGAACAGATAATCATCTTAAGTCCTTTGCAAAGCCCCAAAACAGGCTTATCTGGCTAGCCAAAGATCAATACTAATGTGCCAACCCTCCAGCCAAGCCAAGCACAATTCACTGGAAAGTTATTACTCTGCAAAAAGGAAAAGAAAACTTTATTAGGCTGAAGAGTTTCATTTAGGAAAGCAGCTTTCACAACAGCACAGAGCACAGAAATACCACCCTKYTTCCTGGTTTCAGCYGGGATAAAGTTAATATTCTTCCTGATAGTGGTATAGAGTTGTGGTTTGGATTTGGGATGAGGGAGAATGAGGTTTGTAACACACTGATGTTGTGGTTGYTGCTAAGCTGTGATTGAGGACTCYT
>CADDXX010000071.1:1106576-1171656 GCA_902810485.1 Alauda arvensis | reverse complement strand
TYCCWTGCTGTCCCACCACAGMATAGTCAGGGAGGGCACAGGATGCTGGGAGGAGTTATCCTGGAGCCTGGATAACTGACCCAAGCTGATCAAAAGGATATACCATATCATGTCTTGCTCAGTATATAAAGTAGGAAGAAAGAAGCCTGAGGGGCARTGCTTAGGAACTGGCTGGACATCTGTTGGTGGGTTATGAAAATTTMATTGTGTATCACTTSTTTTCTATATTCTAATTCTTTTATAGTCATTGTTTTTCTTGTTATTATTTATTTCCCTTTCTTGTCTGTCCTATTAAATTGTCTATATCTCAACTCACAAGTTATACACCTTTTTTTTGAATTGTCTTCTCCATTCCCGTAGGGTGGTGAGGAGCTGTGGTGTGCAGCCTGATGCATACATCTGTACACACCTCATTCTGTGCAGTTAACACTGTTGGAAGCTGTGTAATAYTGGTGTTTTTAATGAAAGACTCACAGAAGGACATCAGACTGAAGTTTCTAATTCCCACACATGCGTGGTCTCTCTTACTTCTATAGGTTTTGTAGTAAATAATGYCCTTGATTACCTATGCATAGCTGTCACTGAAATCAATCAACAAAATTTTCATCTATATATGGCCAAAGGCAAGAAAAAGGTCATTAGTGCTGAATTTTTAGAAGTATAAAGTACAGATTCCTTTTTTCCCATTGAAGAGATTTTAGCATTGACTTTTGGCAAGGAACACAGATAAATCAATCACAAATGCTTAGAAAAGTCTCATCCCTAATTTGCATGTGTTGCTGGTAGTATAATATCAATATCACAACAGGGCAAACAGATAAAACCCTTGGGCATGTTGTCTGTCCAGGRTRCAACTTGTGCAGAAAGCTACAGCACTGGTAAAGAAAKCCAGCAGGTTGMACATAGGCATCCAGCACAAARSCCTTGTTTCACACAGATTTTCCAACACATCRTAGGTGACAACACCTGTAACCTTTTAGAGGAATAACTACTCTGCACCATATTTTTCAATATCCTCTACTGTTCCCAAACAAGGGATTCAGCACTAACCTACACAGGTAGAAACACCTCATACCTTCCCAAGAGTGCAAAGCAGTGTCCAACAACAAGCATAGATGCTGTGCCTCCACACACCCTAAAGGCATCTCAAAATAAAGCAATGACCCAGTTTCATACTTCATGTTTTTCAGTTATGCAGTATTTCCTGGAGCTCAGGAATCCATGTGCTGTGAAATCTTTCAATCTGCTCTTAGTATTTCAAGGTATATCATTATTAACACCTATCATGCATTGCTCCTAAAAACTTTTAATATTGCAGTAACTCTGTTATCTTCCTTTAACACAACTTTCAGATGCAGCAGGACTTTTAGCTTGAAGTAATTTAAATAAAATCCTTTTTATTATCCTCTTGTTTTTTAACATAAAATTTCCATTAGGYTATAATTTAATATGTTAGTAAAGGAAACTACCTTTAATTAAGCTCTAGCCAGGTCTCTTTAGCACACTGATGAGAATTGTCTAGGCCAAGATTATTGTTTACTGCAAGTGTTAATGCTTCATTGTCTGCTCTGCTTACAGCTGTCCCTTGTGCTGAGAGCTGACCCAGTCTGGACACCAGTTCTGCTGTGGTTCATTCATCACTTCTTGTTAACCAGTGAACAGCTCATTGTGATCCAAGCTCCAAGCCCTTTTCCATCCAATGACTAATTCCACAATCAATCCTGTACTGGCTAATGAAATGTACACTTGCCTTTTCGGTGGTACTGTGTCACAAAGCCTTCCTGAAGTCACAAGACTTTCTGTCTTTTTCTTTACCCCTGTCAAGTCCCATTGACCATMTCTCTTTCTCAGAGAAGTTAATTGGATATGTGAAGCATGACCTTCCTTTCACTAACCTGCACTGACTCCCTGTATCTGTCCAGCTTYCCCCCAACTTTATTTTAATTAGTGGCTTGAATCTTTCCTAATTCAAAGGTTACATGTGTACATATGCCATTTTCTCATTTATCCTGTAGTTCTTTTCCAGCTAAAAGCTTTGCATCRTGGTGAATTCACAACTGATAACTGATCATGACTTGGGGAATCTCCCTTCTCCTACTCCCATGCTTAAATACACACACACACACTCCAAAGAAAATAAATAGAAAAAGTACCACTCTTCTATAAACTCTGGTATCACCATTTAAGCTAAAAGAAATCTTATTTCTCTTGAATKAGCAGATAATCAATCTATTATTCTCAGCAGGTCCACATTATGCTACAGTGCTGGCAGTTAAATTACCTGCTTGGCCAATCTCTCTCTCAGGTTTTCAAGAATTCAGATTCCATAGCGAATCAGCAGTGTGTCACACAGGAGGGTCAAAGCTTCAGGGATTAAAGAGAAAACTGTTAAGACCAAGAGAGCATACTTTGATTAAACCACTCTCTACAGAGTCTGTTATTACATTTGCCTAGAAGTTGACTTCTGTATCTATATTAAGGTACTTTAATAATGCAGTTTCATTTACTTTAACACTGTACAACCAGGAAGACTATTTAGCTTCTGGATATTGTACTTGAGGAACATAAATCTGAAATTTATTGAACTTCAGTGCTGAAATCACCAACTTAGATATTTAAGTTTCTACCTTCAGCTTCCTGTATCCTGATTCAAGGTTTGTAGACTTGGATCACATTTAAAACTCATCTCAGTTCTGCTATTTTATCTGCTTTCTACTGTCCTTTYATATCTTGAGATCCAGTTGACATTTCCAGAAGGTTTACTGAGGTTTTATGTACCCTAAGAAGACATCAGTAGTCCTGGGCTACTATGGCTGTATAAGAAACATTGCAAGTACTGAAAGCTTTGATCTAAGGACTGGATCAAATCTCTCTTTATTTTCAAAGCCAGTACTGCACAGACCCAGTATTCCTCAAGCCAGGCTCCAAAACTGTTTTTAAAATTAACAAAAAAGCACCAAACCAAACCCAACTTGTCTTAAATTTTCTTTGTGGGGGAGCTCTTACTTACCTCCTCAGAGGGAGGAAATGCTACTGTAATTTTATATTTCTCAATTTTTCCACGTGTTAAACTGGTGTGAAGAACCTCCCTGACATTTCAGTGCTGGAATAGAGTATCGTTGCAATACAGCCTGTGCATTTCACTGTATTGCATTCAACTCTCTCATGGAGAAAAGGAGTATCGAGATCTCTTACGAATTTCAGTTGTCTTCAATCTAAGACAACAACACAGACTATTAACCAGGGCTCCTCACCTACCACGTTCCCAGCTACAGTATTTGCATCCCTTCAGCAGGGAGTACAAACCCATATAACTCATCTTGACAGCTGAGGAGAAAACTTTGAAAATGCATGAAAWATTCATATAAGGTAGTGTGGGATATCTAAAATGCCTCTGCTCTACATATTTTTTAATATGTATCTTATTAGCTGTGTGATGGGTTAAAATAGAGCATTGAATGATGTGTAAACGGGAGAGGTGGATACATGGGAATCATGCGGATGTGGATGGATGAATGTTGAGTCAGGAGATGGAGAGAAACACTTGAGTTTGTAAAGAATGGAGACAAAGCTGATGCTGGAATTTTCTTCAGTACTTTTAGTACTGAAAGAGTGAAACTAGCATTCTGACATTTCCCAGGGAGATGAAAAAGCATCTGTATTGCACTCATGTGTATTATTTAGGTTCTCATTACTTCACTACTTTGAAAGCCTGCCATTTGTTCTTTCTTTGACTGCTGACCAGTACAGGGGATTTCTTTACAGAGGGCAGGCAGACAGCAGAGTCTGCAGCCTTGTGCCTATGTCATAAGAACAAGTTCTCTTTGTAGACAGCAGCAAACACCCACATTTGCTGCCTGATGCTGTAAAACAATGAGTACACTGCAGAAGGCACTGCAGGCTCTGCTGGAAGTTGCAAAGGTTCAATATGACCTAAGACTCGACTTTTTGGTCCTGGGATGCATTTTGGCCACCCTTGGATTTCTCCCAAATGACACAATCCTACCAACAGGAGAGGAAGTAAGTCACAGAGCTTCAGGTTCCACAGTCTCAAGGACAAGTCAAGAATGGCTGACTCTGGGATTTGGGCCTGCSCTTTTGAATCATTTCAGCATATACTGGTGAAGCAGCCATTAAAGCCAACCAGTATAACCACAATCAGTTAAAATATAAAGTGCACTTATGCCTATTCCCAAATCAGAATAACTGAAAAGGAATGTTGGACTTTGAGGATGTTTTGTTTGGATTTCCCCCCTCTTTTTCTTTTTTTGCAGTCACATAATCCAAGAGGGAGGTTTCACTGCTCATCACAGAAATAAACAGAGCAGCCAATGGTTTCCACAGAAGTGATAASACCACATTGTGAAACTCAGGGTATTCATACTATAAGATGTCCTTAAGTGAAATGCACTGAYAATTTCACATCAGAAATGTTTTGCATCATCACTGTCAAATGATGTAGTGCCAAACATCTCTTGAACTGGGTAATTTGGGAGAATACAATAGGAATAATGTCACACCAWTAAAGATTTTCCTGTTTAAAGAATACTATAATGGTAACTAAATCAGAGCTCTCAGTGCTGTACTGTATCATCACCACTTCAAGTGAAATATTTTCCTGTGMAAATGACTTATTCAAAGCCTACTCTCTAATCCTCAGACAGGACTTCAGCACGCTGTAACTGCATTTAGTCTTTTTGCCCAAAGAAGAATTTGTTTTCATATTCTTCCTTCCAGGACTGCTCATTTTTACAGGTTGAGAGTAAACAACACCTCATTTGAAATGCAGTAAGTTGTTGGTAGGAGACAGCAAATACATATCTAGAGAGAGAGCAATAATTATTCTGGAACACAAAGTGATTAAAACACACATTCAATTTTTATCCTAACCTGGAATTCCTTGTTTTTAATCACTGTGGMCAAAGATGCTTTTCATGTTGCAGCTCTGCTGGTTATTTTAAGTTTTTAATTTTTTAAGATGAATAATAAATGTCTTTTGCTTTCATGTTATAAAATATCAAAAATATTTTTTCTTTTTTTTWAAAAAAAGGTATATCCAAGCAAGTTGGATTTTCTGGTTATTTCTCTTGGAGAGTAACTCAAACTTCATTTTACATAATTTCYAAACAAGAGCTTACTCTAAAAAAGTATCTCTGCTCTAATTGTACACGGTACATACATGGGAAATTGCAAGTTCATTTAATTAAAAATAATTTTAAATGAACACAATAAATTCTGCTGAACACTGGCTGAATATTKAATCATTCCTTCATGGACATTTATTTTATGTGGTTTTCCAGGCACTGTATGGTTTTTTAAAATGCTGCCATAATTTTTTCCTTTGTAGGCATCATCTTTATAGGATGACAATCAAAGMTAAGAGTATTCAAAAGTGAGGTAAAGACAACAAAATATGCACATTTGATACTGACACAATGATCAGTTCTACCAATARTGTTAATCCTGACAAGTTATTGATACAGATTAGATATCAGAAATACAATTTAAATCTCAGTTGCCAGCTCTAGTAATAAATTGCAGTGTGTTCATTTTACCTTTCAAACACTAACCACAGATATCATTCTAGACCAACATTAACCAAAAAAAACAACAAAAAAAGCACATCTCTCTCCTCTCTCTTCATTCTGGAACTGGCCTGTTCTTTATGTTAAATTCAGAAAGCAGTGCTTTTTTGTTTTATTTTTTACATTCAGGGGAGTTATTGATTTTTTTTTCTTGTTTGGGTTGTGGGGTTTTTTTGTTTTGTTTTGTCTTGTTTTGGCTTGGAGCTTTTTTCTTGTAGTTTTGAAAAGAAACCCAAAACTTTCCAAGCAAGATTTTCCTGAGATAATCCAATGAATCTGCCATGTAATAGTAATAGATGTCATGGGACTCCTATCATTCAACCCAATAACTTGAGGTATAGCCATCTAAACCAAATTTTCAACTCTTCAAAGCTTAAGAAACTAAGAAACTACTTCTTATCAACTATTCTGTGATTCTGTGAATGTTTTCTATCAGTTCTTTTCCTCTCCTTTCACTCCTTATGACAAACTTTTAAAGAATTACTCATGTGTCTAYTTCTGGTTTGAATTTCAGTTTGCTGACAAACTAATTTCTAAAATAAGAGTCATGTTCACCCACCTAAGACATCATAATCACCCCTAACTTGACACGATGTTAACAATTTGCTTTCAAATTTCTACACCATGAAAAAAAATAAACACAGGATAGAGCTCAGCTCTCCAGTGTTAGCCCACTGTGTGGATCAGCAGGAGGTATTTTAGTTCACATGGCCACTTTCTGAGGTGAGTTTTGAATAAGTGGGATGTAATTGGCAGGGATAAAAAAAAAAACACAACTAAACTAAACAATGAAATCAAAGAAAAGAAATGAGAAATAATAAGCAGGAAAGTCAGATGGCTCATTCCCTGTATATCCACACGTGCACCATCCTCAACACATGGTTTTCTGCAGAAGAGCCAGTTTCAGACAGGTCCTCAGGCTGTTRCCCCCATTCCTAAAGCCATGCCTGGCTGTGCAGCAGCACTGGGTGTCTGTCACACGCTGTGACCAGCAGAGTGGAAAATTACATCTGTGATCCCACGGTGGCAATCAGAGCTCCCTGCTACCCAACCACACCCGGGCTGAGCCCCTACACTGTGCCACCTGCCAGCCCCAGCACAGCCACCCCTCACTGCCATACGCTGCCCTGGCACACAGACCACCCCACTGAGCCACCCTGGGATGGGCAAGGCGCTTGGGCCACCTGGCAGCAGAGCCAGCCCCCGAGGCTGCTCTGCTGAGTGATGAGATCAGACAGGGCACTGCAGGCTCCCTGAGTGCCTCAGCTGTGTCCTTTTAATTGAATGTGGCACCAGCAAGGGACCTCCACTTGTGCCACAGTATTGGGTCTGGGAGAAACAATACTTTTATACTAATTGCTGCTGCAGAGGGCTCATRGCCACCAAGGGTTACCTGCCACATSCTGCTTGARGGGGAGGCAAGGAACACTTCACCMTCCACACCTCTCCCACCTGCTTCACCAACAGCAAACMCTGCCCTGCAGCTCTGGTTTGCTTTTTCTATTCCACTGAATAATTCAAAGGGTGATTTTTGCAGTGTTCTATACTAAGTGAAAGAGACACCTTTTTTTTGTTCTAAAAGAGCTGTTGAAATCAAGCCAAGGTGATTCATAATTAGATTAATTCAGTGCAAGTGTAAAACACTGGGCCACAAACCTTGTGTTTGTCCACAGCACAACCAACCCACAGGCAAATGTGAAGTKGCTATAGGTRAGCATAAKCACACCATAAACTTTTCCAGATTCYCCAGATTTCCACCAGACTGACTGCCATATTTGTTCTTTCCCCCTGAAGTTTTGAAAAGAACAGACCACAAAGTGTGACCTTGCCAGTGCTACAGAAGAGCCAACAGTTCAAGGAGTCACTCCTTCACAACAAACTGCTGTCAAAAGTAAGAAACAAATGTGGCTAGATGGACAAGATTGTCAGAAACCCAAAGATCAATGTTAGAGACCGGGATGGAAAAATTAGCATAGGGGGAAAGAGCCCCCTATGCAACTTTGAAAAGTTAAAATAAGTACACAAGTATGTGTATATATATATATATATATATACACACACATATATGTATGCATATATATACACATCCATATAACCATACAGAGTTTGATTGTGAGACACAAGGTGATGGCATCCTCATGGAAGGAAACTTATAAAGAGCCAAGAGAAGATATTCTCATGTAGTGCAAGCTTGATCAGAAAGACCAGATACTCTTAGAGAAGAGGATCCATTTTGCCAGAGTACAAGACAGTAGACCCCACACCTCTTGCCTYTGCTCTCTGTGTGTGGTGGTGCAGCTCCCAACCTCAGGCCATGCCATAATCCACATGAGTCCAAAACTATGTTTTTAACTTCTTCTCCCTTGTCTTTAGGGCTGACTTTTTCTAAATAATGCAAATAATGCACGCAGTTTTGAAAGAGGAAGCTGACCCTGTAACAGATGTTTTCAAGCACTAGGGCCAAATTCTCAAACTTACTTAATGTTTTTCAAAAAAATATGGTGCTAATCAACACAAAGTGTATCTGTAGATTTTTTAATGAGTTTCCATCAATAAAATAAGCTTTATTATTATTGCTGCTGCTGTTTGACTTTCCTTGTTTTAATTACTCCTCATTGTAGTATGGTGTCTTAGGTGGCTCAAATTATTTTTGCCTAATATCAAGGCTCAAAATAAAATAAAAGCATCAATGAAAAATATCRTAACTACCAAAATGATTCATTTTATTTTGGAAAAGAGCTCACATGGTAGAAACTTTCTTTATACCATATTACATCCATTTCTTGATGGTCCTGTGCATCTGTTTTGGTCAGATAATAATAAAATATAATAAAAATTATTATTTTTAATAATTTTTAAAATTATTTTAGTTCAACAAGCTCCCAATACAGTAATGCACACATTCACTCCCCTAACCTGGAACAAAGTATCCTCACCAGAAATTACACACAACACTCAGCAGTAACAGATAAAGCAAAGCTCCTTTTTAAATAAGTTATGCTCATCTTAYAGACACAAAACTTGATTCTGGGCCAACATAACAAACAATGAAGCRCAAGCTTTGGAATCAACAGGAGTACACATTTTGGTGAACAGGATATGAGCTGCAGCACTTTACAGTGCAGAGCATTTGATAAAGTGATTATATTCACACAGAGTACACCATAGGCATAGCTTTTTGCTGAAGATATTAGCTTACACTCTGTGAAAGCAGAAGATGATAAAATTGCTTTTCTTTGTTCTTGTGCGGTTTCTGACCGAGTKATGTGCATCARGAGAGATGCAAATTCACACAAAGCAGAACAGAAGAAAATCTGTTCTAAACTCAGGTTTGATGCACCAGTTGGATTTTGGGTCTCATCTGTAAGTTGGCTGAACAGCCTACAAAAAAGGAACAAGGTGGAAGTTGTTKGTGGTTTTCTCATGGGAATAGAAAAAAATGGGAAAAGCTCTGAAAAATTTTCTCACAACCTACAAGATTTGGTTGGGCTTAGCTCCCTAGTCCTTGAGGAGTGGGACTCAGCCCCAGGGGCTTCCTCATGCAGATTTGAAATAACAGCTGAGGCTGCTGCTTACATCCCAGGTCCCCTGTCTATGCACTAAAGACCATCAGAGCCCAGAAGCAATTACACAGGGGATTGTTTTGTTGGCTTGAAACTGTGATTTCACAAGGGGATCTTAACTCAAGCCTTTGCATCAACATTTTGTGAGTCCCTTTGTACAGTTGCCCATGACACTGAAGTTTTAACAGGAGATTTTGCAGGGAAATCCTACAGCAGCCCTTTCCTACCTCCTCTTCAATGAGAGCACTGCACTCATTGTCCACTTTTACCCAGCTACTCAGCAGAGGACCCTGTACTGATCACAGAAGACACTGCAATGTTGCAGTATCTAAAAAAATCAAGCAAAAAACCCCAAAGCAAAACAAAAAAAAAAAATCTAGATCAGAAAACATTTAAAAAGTGATTTAAAACTAGTTTAAAGGAAATAGGAAGATATATAATTACCTTGTCTTACCTTCATATTATTTTTTCCTAGGCTTTTTTCTTTGGCATCTGGTCAGCCTTTCATGACACAGTCCAATTAAAATTGTATATTATCACAGGTATCCTTTCACTAGTGGCAGTGTTCCCACTGGACAGAAGATTTTTCTGATAGCATTTTGATACCCACTATTCAGTGTTTTAATTTCCTGACAAATTTATCATGTGTAATTTATCATCATGGGTGTTCAATCCCACTATAATAAAAGGCAGGGCTTAGTGCTTTCCACACCTTTTAATGGATAGGCCCTTCTATTTTCATTTAAACTTGTATTAAAACTGCAKATTCCTGTAATATATTCCTTTTTTGAAATGCCACATTTTGGCATTTGGWGGTGTTTAGAAAACATCATTGGTCTATTTAACTAAACAAAGCTAAGCAAATATTTCATTACTGTTTCAGTGCCAAAAAAACAACTTGTATCTAGTCCACAAGGACCACATCAACAAATTGAAGGAAAATGCCCATTTAGAAGTTTGTAGCTTAAAAGAGGTGTGCAAGTGTCATAGAAGCAACATTTTCCCCGTTTTAGTGTGATAACAGAGATTAATAGAGGAGAAAAGAATAGATTAAAGCCATTAAAGTTCTACTGGAAGTTTGTAGAAGAACCAAAATCTTGATAAGAGTTCTGWACTTTCATGACAAAGCTCACTTGTCCTTTCATAAATGTCAAACAGTGTTAAAAAAAAGAAGGTGACTTTCATACTACTTTTTATTTCTTCATGAAAATCACCGACAACCAAAATCCTAAATTCTATCTCRGTGAATATTTTAGACAACTTAAAGAATTTCCATTCTCCAGAACTTCTTCAGAACCATTACCTGAAGCTTAAAATACTTTTTCTTGTGTTCTGTCTGTCAGCAGTGATTCTTCTCTTTTAATCCAGAAGGGTGTTTAGTATGTGGGATAATGCACATTTTGAAACCAGACAAAAGGCAAAAGACAATAATGAATCCAAAAGAATCACTATGCACTGCTGGGAGGGTGATTCACAAAGGAAGATGAGAGTCAGTGACTGCTGTTCTGGGTATTGTTCATTTCCCAGCATGCTTAATTTAAAGGCCCTTGAGCAGGAATTTTCCAAACTTATGCAAACTGCCTGTGGTCTAAGAGAATCTTTCCTTAAAGCTTCTGAGCAGTRAGCCCCATGTAAAACAAAAAGGCAATATGCCCAGGATCAGCTCCAAAAAAACCCTGAAGTTGGATTTTGCTTGTCTACACAAAAGTACACCCTGACACCCTGTACATACACTTACAGTAGCAGCAAGAAACATCTGCACAATTAGTGTGTTCCAAACAATTAAACTAAACATGCTAGCACATTATATTGATGCATTTCATTCACCATTAAAGATTTTTTAGCCTGATTTGAGAAACATGTGTTCCACAGTACTTGATGATCTACTATATAAGAAACTTTCAAACCTCAGTGTCCCCAACTGTATGCAACTGCTACTGAATTTCCTTTGAAATTAGAGTATAAATAATACATAAACTCCTCACCAAACTTCTCAGTCAGTATGCACTTCTCTTGCCCTCAATTATCCTGATCTTAGCCCACAGGATATATAAGGGATCTATGAGGCTACCAAAGTCCCACAGATTCACGTTTTCTTTCTTTTACAGAAAAAAATTTGCAAACAAGGTGAAAAAACTGTTCTAAGCAGTATTTTTTCTGATTTTCAATTATAATTTTATGATGCTTATGAATTTGTAATTCCATGAACAAGCTTATTAACGTGGAAGGCCCATAGGAGATTCTTTTTATGAACAACATTTTTTTTCCAAGCTTTGACTGGAATGATTATGAAAGATTCCAAGACATTTAATTCCTACATSGTAGCAGCTGAGGCTATCAGCATGYCCTTGTTTTGGACAGCATTCTAATGACAAAAAACAGTTGTTCTAGGGACACCTATCATGGGGTGCTGACACAAAAATTCCCATTGACGAATCTACGGAATTCCTTTTCTCAGCTCTGGGAATTTAAGTTCTGATTCTTCTTTTCTATACATCAGCTGTGTACCTTATTTATACCAGGATGCAGAATTCAGAGTTACACCACCTGCATGTGGTTGTTGCTACTTTAAACAATTTATGGATCAACCTGGAAACAAGATGCTACATGCTGTCAAATCAACCAGGCCAGCTCAAAAACACAGCCCCATCYCCTGTGTGTGTGACCTGGAGTTACCTCTGCCTGCACCTGCAAATAGCYTGGCGCTGCTCATAGGTACCAGCAGAGGAAATTCTGAGGGCTCTGGCCCCTGGCACAGAAATATTTCTTAATTCACTGTGCCCACCTCCTGCTCGCATCAACTGCGTGTAGCCTGAAGCCCACCTGCCCCCACGCTCCTGTCATCCTGTCAGCCACAAGACCAGCAACCTGCCCTTAGAACTTCCCAAATCACCGAGGGCACGCTCTAGGACAGAAAACAAAACAACCCAAAAAGCAGGGAGGTACCTGTGGGCCCCTGCAGGTGCAGCTAACTCATGGAAACAATGCTTTAAAGAGTCAGGGGTGCAGGTATGCATGGCCTGACCACAATTCACTTTCTCACAGAAAACAGCTAAAGCCAAAGGGCACCTGATGGGACATATGGGAGTGATATGGTTAGAGATAAGGTGGTTAAAAAAGGGAATAAGTGCATGTAAGCAACAGAAAAGGTTTTGTTACAAGTGTGTCCACAAAAAAGAGCAAAAAAGACCTCCAAAAGCTGCTGGACATGTCCTCAAAGTGCTATAATCTAAGTTGGGAAGTGTTTTGAAGTGAAAAATCCATAGTGGTCAAGAGATCTCCAAAACCTGTGGCAGAACAAAAACTGCTGATGGAGAAGGGAGGAAGTTAGAGAAAAATAGTGGCATAAGTGTTTAAAATGAAACAAAAAACAAAGAAAAAAAGACTTTTTACAAGCTGGGAATTACTATTTGTCACCCTGAGTTTCTAAGCCTTCTGATGTTTTTCATATTTGTAGTGGAGTTTCTCATAGTTTTCTGTAAACAGTGGAAATGTTACTGTAACTGAATTTCAAGTTTACGTTATTTCTACTACGAGGAGAAAAGAATGATATACCTTTGTATTGACCTGTGTGGTCGGAGAGGTGGAGACTTCATTCTCCAATCTTTTGGCCATGGTTAGAATTGTATGTATAAGCTGAGGTCRAAAAATAAATTTCTTCTTCTTTCCTGAGTGTGAACGCTGGCGTGTCGTGCAGTCTTTTCATGTATTAGTGCCACAATTATTTCTTTTCCTTCCCACTGTTAACTCTTCCCCAAGCTCCTACTRAGACACCTTGATCCTTTTTATTTTCTTTACAAGTACTTTTGCAGTATGTAGGTTTTTCTCATCCAAATTTTGTTTCTACCATTCCAATCATCTCTTCTACTGCAGTTCATCCTTTCCATATATATAAATAAATAAATGCAAATGAAAACAGAGTAATAACATTCCTTTCGTAATTCATTACCTTCATTCAATTTGTTCTATTATTCTTCTTTTGTCTCTCTTTTGTTCCCCATATAGATTAGCATATYCTTCCCCTCCCTATTTTTTTCTTTATTAGCTGCTACTTTAATTCTATTTCTTTGCCTTTTTTAATAGMCAGAGCTTGTCTCCTAATTTTTGGTCACTCTGCCCTTGTTTCTCTTAGCTGTGTGCGATACAAATGCACATACAAAGCCCTGCTTTCTCTCTTTCCCTTACAGTGCTGTCTCTCCATCTGCCTACAGGCACCTTCTCCACTCTCACTGTCTCATCTCTATCTGGTTCTCCTTCTCACATGAATCCAGGCATCCCTCCACTGAAGAGCCATGTCTCTTTCCTCTGGATTCTCCCCTGATTATCTTGAAGTTACACTGCACAAACAAGACAAGAGAGCAAGGAGTACCTGGCAACTCACTGGCCTCCTGACTGTGGCTTGATCCCAACTCTTGCCTTTTCAAATATGGAATAAATGGAAGGAACAACCAATAACTGCAGAGAGGGGATTGTATTTTCAGAAAGCAAGAATAGCTAAACTGTAAATAGGACTTCAGCTTAGAGAAAAAAATTGTTTTAGTTACAAGTGAGAGGAGAAGAAACAGCTGAGACTCACTGACACCATTATCAATCTAGATAAGTTGTAGCGTGTTCAGTTAATCCAAATGGAGCACAATTCCACTAGATATCAAAAAACTTTCCTTTTTGCTAACATACACTGCACTGTAGGGACTGGGTTATACATTAGGTGTACTGAAGACAACTACACATGAATTGAGATACAAGCTTTTGAATATGCAGGCTGGCAACAGCAACTTAATATTCACAGGCTGACTTTCGAAACACRGGAGGAGAAAAGAGGTAACAAAAGAAACTACACAATTTTCTCTTTACAACATCCTGACAGACTTCTTTAGTTATGGACAGAGTCATTTATAGAAAAAAATGCAGCAATTAGCATTTCACTTTTCTTCAGCATTGTGAGAAATTTAAATGTACYAAATAGCAAAATAATAATGAGAAAAGGCTAATTCCTTATTATAGGTAATTTTCCACAAGCTCTCAGAAGTAATTTATTGCCTACTGGAAAAAACATATGGGGGTGGTGAAAGTTAGTTGCTTTCCTACCTTCTTCTTCATCTGCACACAATTTTCTTTCTGCTTGTAGTTTGGTGCTGCACAKAATTCATGTGGCATTCACATCAGTCATGTAAGAAAAAATGGTGTGATAAGCCCAGCCAGCAAGACCTCCAGTGGGATTTCCCCAGTACTGCCCATGGTCCCCTCAAAACAGACAGGCTCTCTCCCTTCTCAGTGTGCCAGACTTTGCATCAGTGCCTGATCTGTGGCAGGAGTTACAGGCAGGGTAAAGAGTTTTTATTAATGAAGCTAGCTTGAACAGATTTTTTCTTCATTTTCAATGTAAGACTTCATCTCCTCTGAACTTTTGGCTGCTAGAACGTCACGTCATTAATTTACTCTTTTACAATTTTGGAGTAGAAAATATTTAGTAGGATGGAAAAGAAAGATGATACCAGAGCCATGATGTCTTTGCTGTTGCACATAGTTATATTTTCTTCTGCCTTGAGCCTTCTTAAATCTGTTTGCATTAGGCAAAATTTACTGGTGGCAGTAGGAAAGAAAATGCCCCTCCTGCTTTGSAGAAAGCTTTACTAAAATTCAGTCTGAGTACAAGGTGAGAGGCTTGGAGAGGGAAGATGGTGATATTACTTAGGAATTAATTTATTCTTCTAAGAGAGTACTTATATTTTTGAATGCTAACATTAAAAATCTTACTTTTCCCCTCCTTTTATCTTTATAATATTTCTTTCAATTGTGATATATTGTTTGTGTTTAATTAAAGAACATATTGCATTGAATATCTGATTCTCACACACTCCTTCAGTGGGACCATGCTATTCTTAGATCGTCTGTGAATACAATCTATTAATCATGTTCCATAGCACCACAGAGTAATAACAAATGATGAGATTCCCAAACAAATGGGATTTACTTGGGCCAGTGTATGCCCRAGTCTTCTGCAACATTCTGAAAAATCTCTGCAAACTATTCTAAAGCCTAGCTTTAACTTGGACATGTAAACTGTTGTATATATTTTATACATACAAATATACATTTAGATGGTGCTAAATGCATAGGTGGGATGTGAATCAAGTCTGGTTACAAATAATAAGCAAAGTAATGGCTTACAGCTCCACTGGGAGCTGCCCAGGAACAAGAAGCTCTTGGGACCATAGATAAAGACAAAATTTTTCTGTTTAGCACCAGTATCCCACACCTGGATAAGGCAGCAAAAATGTGCAAATAACAAAAGACATCAGAATAACAAATAACAGCAGASAGTCACTCTGGACCTATTCTGAAACAACAGAATACACTTTAAAAAGCAGTAAAACCAATAAAAATCCAGTCATCTTGAAAAAGGAGAGTCTTCGCTGCAATAAACGCAGTCAATAAAGAAGCTCTCTCATTTAAACATCAAATGCACATTGTTTTGCAACACCTGTTATTCAGCCATAATAGCTTTCTTAACCTGTCAAAGTGTTTAAGCTAAGGAAAAGAAATGGGCCTCCAGCTGTGCACTTCGGTGGAGAAAGTCTGCACAAAGCGATATTAGTTTAATGAAATGTGTACAGATTGTAATTGTGGTAATAAGAGGGCAATTCCCAGAGGGGCAGTAGGGAGGCAGGGAGTGCAGCCAAGCAGAAAACAGAAGCTGCAGACTGGAGAGAGACACTGATATCCTGTGTATGGACCCTCACTCTCCAGCCTGCTCACCTACTGTACAGCCCAGCCAGATCTCCTGCCCAACGAGCCTCAGCACTGCCTCCTGCCCCATCCTTGCTCATCTTCCTGCTATACTKCCCAGAGAAGGGAGCAAAGACAATCCAGCTCTCTGCCAGTATCTGTAACACGGGCATATGTGAGGATATGAAAAAGCAGGGCAAAATAAARCACTAGCACTGGAGAGCACTGGCACGTCTTCCACTGCTCTGCTCTGCAAGCACTGACACCCTGCAGTGCCCAGGAAGATACAAAACATGTTTTCCCAGGAAAATAAATTCAAAGGCCTGGAAAAAATGAAAAACAACACTTACGGAGGAGATGAGGAAAGAGCCACATCAAAAACATACGGACTTTCCCTTTCATTTTCTTAAAAGAAAGACAAACACTTGTTTCAGCTTGCTTGCTTATACAAGTACAGCAAACCCATTTATACCAGGCAGATCCCTACMTTAAAGCTGCCAATGCCAAAGTCTATCCCAGGGTTAGTCTAAGAGAAAACATCAGGACCAGCAACATTCATCACAGCAAGTACTGTTTAGAAGAGCTTCTGAACAATGAAGCTTTTGTCAGCTGAGTCTGCTGTAGTAATTTGACAGTGTAATTCAATAAATCCATCCTCACAGTAGTTTAGGCAGCTTAGCGGGTGTCACACAGATCCACCAGCTTTTACAAGTGTTTCCATCAGGAAACACCTCTCTCTGTATCTCCARACTGTGGATAGTCAGGAAGACCTAAGGCAGAGAGGCAGAAGTGAAGACTAATTTTCTTTTCATAAACTGAAAGGTATTTGGAAAATATGGGCAAAAAAAAAGACAGCTTGACTCCTTCCACAATACAGAGATAAATAATAACAGGTGAGGGTGGAAAAAAGGTGGSGGGGAGAGTGGAAGAAGCAAAATTGGAGACAGAAAAAGTGTAATTAATTTAAGGAAGGATACAGTGGTTGCAAGAGACGGAGAACCTATTCTAAGATGGCCAAACAAAAAAGAACGGAGAAAAAAAGGGGGGGAAAAAATTACGACATTTTATACTGAAAAAACATTAGCCCCAAACCCAAAATCATGGTSCAGAAAAACATCAAAACAAAGAAAGGGATAGRAAATGGAAATAAKTTTATTTATTGGCATAAACAAATTWGCTGAAAAGAGAAGGAAAAGTAGCTGTGTTTGGAGTTGAGAGTGGTGAGAATTTTCAGCCAGGTTCATGATTCAGGAAYAGATAAATAATGATTCATCTAGTTTCTCCTAGCAGTAACAAGCAGTATGCTGCCTTCATTTTCTCAAAATTGCCTTATTTACCAGTCAYATATTAGGAAAAAATCCACAGCTTYATTAGGTGATTTGCAGAATAATGTTTTTTACAACATGGGCAGCTCACCAATGAGTGCTGTATTGCTGTCAATCTGAAAAGCAGCTGAAAAACATAGTCTGAAAAGCARCTACTCATCTGAAAAAGTGGAACTCTTCTAAGCAGAGAAACTTATCCTGCCCAGTCTTGCTCAGAGCCCTACTGACACCCTCTTACAGAAGRTGTATGTGTGATATACAGTAGGGAGAGCACTTCCTACAGCTGCTGCAGGTGAGCACAAAGAGATATTGCAGACAGGGAGGGAATCTCTGCTATTTGTTCAAGATATAATTGGAAGGTTAACAAGGGCTATCATTGTTTCAGACATTCCCTTTTCCAGCTTTGCAACACGTACCACTGCTCCTTTTACACAGGATCAAGCAGGAAATGCCTGTTGTTATTTAGCAGCATTGAGCTGGGGACCTCTGACAGTGCCTGAGGGAAGCTTGTGAGCTTTTTAATCCATTTCCCTGATTGCAAGGAATAGCTCACAACATGATGGCTGTGATTAGCTAGGACAGTACCGAGGACATGCTGACGAGGTTCATCAGACACAGACCAACTACAGCTGCCCATGGAAAAACTCATGCCACCAGCACAGATGTTACAGAACTCCTTTTTACATGCCTTCAAAACTTCTTCAGCAAAAACAGCTCTTGATCCAAGCTAACTTGGGCAGCACAGCAAAACATGCTGTGTGAAAGAGACTGGAGAGCTAGGAAGGGATTTAAGGCAGAGCTCTGCTGCTCCATCCYATGTCCCTTTTAATGATGGATGAGAAAATTGCTCAGACTTCTCCAGCTGAGGCCTCRGTTGTGCTGTGACACTATCACCTCTCATCAGTCACAGCTCCTTCTGAGCCAGAATGTCACAGAAGACATCATGACTGATGCAACCTGACACAACATGTCACYATGCCAGGTCTGCCAGCTGGGAAACAGAGAGGAGGGAGAAAGGAGGGAGAGAGGAAGAGAACAGGCTTTGGAAAAGAYATTCCTCATCAGAGTTCCCATGTTGGAGGGGGTTGTTTCATTTTAAGAAAGGTCCCATTGCCACAAAAGCCAAAACACCAAAGATACGTAGAGGGAAAAGCCCCCAACAGATTGGAAACAAATCAGTTCAATTGAACAATTCAGTGTCTACTGAAATCTACTACAGGTTCAGGCACACCTTCTGTTGTAAAGGAAGGGACACAGCAAGGCCAATYGGTCTCTGTGTTGTTTTAGAAATCCACCTCTCTTTTACCCCTACTGGAAAAGAGTGCAAGGAAACAGCCTTTCCTCAAAGAGAAGACTCAGGTCCCTAAGTATTGGTCCAAGACATTTGCATCAGATGTCTTCCAACTTTTCAAAGTGGGAAGGCAGGGAATTAGATATTTATTTTATCTTTTTMTTAAAAACAATAAAATAATTTAGTTCAGGACTATGCATAATTATGAAAATAAGTATACACTCATTCATTTCTGCATTACATTAGTGCTGGCTGGGAGAGCAGAGAGAACTTAGGATGCAGCTCTCCCACTGTTGGAGACAACCCCATTGTTTCTTCACTTCAAAATGGTGAAGAAGCTGTAMAAAACAAGATGATTTTCCTCAAAAAGAAGTGTAAAAAATGTCCTCCCACAGTCAGACTGAACTTGGGAGTCACAGGATTTTCAGTTAATGGTGTCTCAGCCAATGCCACTTCTACCTAAAATGCATGATTTTTCCTCACTACTTAAAACTGAGATGTCTATATAGACAATTCAGCAAAGAAAAGGCACAAACACTTAGAGCTAACAGTGCCAAGTCAATTTAGAGCAAATTACTGCTTTTATTTTCATCTTCATATTTCCAACTATCCAGTAACTCCAATAGCAAGAACTGGCCACATATAAAAACGTTGTGGCACCATGCAACCACATAAATGAAAAGTCAAGTAGTGGAACATTCACATCAGTTTCCACTCCAACTGGAGCTAAGCTAAATTTTACATATTGACACAGATTTAACTAAATTTAGAACATGTTTTTGAACAAGCAGCTTTTTGACACAGAAAATGCTGTCACTGAGATGCCAGAGTAATTGTCTGCAGACACAATGTGGTGCATATATTTGCAATTTTATAAGCGTCATACCTGCCAATAATCACAAATATAAGAAGTTTTAGTTACATAAGATCAGCCTGAAGTTCTGGCACATTRCATGTTGTAGTATTTACTGCTATTTTCATAGCTGAATGCAAATYTGAATTTGCAAATCTGAACTTGCAYTTKTGTGACATKATCTAGTCTTCAAATTCATAGTATTTCAAGTACCAATCTTAACAATGGGAGTTTCCTGATCTTCTAATAYCTTAATTACCAACATTAATTTTTTCATAAAAAGTAGGTGAAAGTTGAACATTAGCGTCAGCACACCCCTCTCCTTTTTTCCTGTCTACACAGTGCTGAAACCTGCAGTCAGCTGGAGYTGCCCTGACCAGGCAGCTCCATACTGGCAGATGGACATTGCTTCTAGTCCTTCTCACTTGTCAATTGGCTTTGAGCAGTTTAGCTGCTGATGCCAATCATTGACTGAGAGGTTTTATAGTGACATCTGCCTGTCAGTCACTCTGACTACTTGTGTCTACCTTCCAGGGCAATTTTTCTCCTCCTTGAATGTCAGTTTGTTTAACCACAGTCCGGTCACAGCTGCCAACTATGCACCATGGCAGCATTTCTAGTAGAAAACAAGGAAAGAGAAAATCTATTAAACATGAAAACATTTAATTCTGGCTTAGCCTCAGGCTGCAYCATCCTCAGGGACTGACCCAAGCTCAGTGCTGATATCAACAAATTCTTTTCATTGCCTTGTTTCTCCTTTGCTTTAATTGATTCTTTTGTTAAAAACACACTGGCCCTAATTTGTGGATAACTCACAGCCAGACAGGGTGGGCTACTTCACTTACTGTGCAGTTCTCTTCACTAACAGATTCCTGTCCAGGAAACATTCACTAACCCACTTCAAAGGCAAGGTCTTGATTCCATTTCATAGAAGTTACCCAGTGCTCTTTATAGGTAGACTAAAAGCCCATTTATTTGCTTTACTTCCTACCACTGTTGAAGTACTTCCAAGTCCCTTCCCAGTGCACCAGGAGTCAGCCCTGCTGTGGAGAACCAGTGGCCACCCATCTGTGCTCACTCTGAGGAGACATGCACTGCCTCTCTTAGTGACAGCACCATGTGCTGTGACACAGAGCAAAAGTCACTTACATGCCCTGTTATGCTCACATTTCTTATGCAGGTGACTGAGGGATCACGGGTGCCCACAGCTTTCACTCAGAAGCTGAACAACAAGCTGAAGATATAAATATTCAGCAGGATTTTTACAGAAACTACAAATGAAAGTTTGCCTGTTCAATTTCAGCTCCACATTAATTTTGAGTTATTTTTGAGTAATGATTTTTGCRAATGAATTTGTTTACATGATCACCAAAACTTAGTCTGTAGCTGTGRTATTTTTAAATGATCTAACAAATTATGTTTACAAGGCAATGGTAAAAAATAATTATCATTTGCAGAGAAAGCATAACCAATCAGAATGAAAAACATTGAAAATACTGAAAGTTCACAATAATAGCAGAAAGAGGGAAAATAGTCAAAATACAGAGACAAAAGGCAAAATCATGGTCCTATATATTAAGGCCAAATAACACCACCTCCCCTGGTCACACACATGAAAAATGAAACATACCAAAAATACATGACAGATGAAATCTCTAAGCCATTTGCTTAAAAGAAGCTGAAATTCAGATCAGGTCCAACCACCCAGATATCAGGTCCATCAACACTATCATCTTACTCCTTTATCTTTACCACTGCCTTTGAAGGAGACTGAAGTCAGCAGCCTGGATATGAAATGCTGCCTCTACACAGCTGCACTGATTTGTGCTTCAGATTCATTTTCTCCTCTTTCTTTTCTGTTTATGTTCTCTTACTTTTAATTTCCTTCCTTTTAAAACCCTACACTTTATGTCAGCTTCTAGCCAGTCAGCTAATTTTTCTCYTTTTCTGTATATTTGGCACTGGACTGAAATGAAAATTGATAATCCCTTCAGAAAATGTGCATGCATCTGTATATAATGCTTAAGCCAGGAGATCCTAATGGCAGGGCAGTTTATTAATGCTATGCAATTACAAAATTATTCTCCTTAAAAAGCAGTACTTTGTTTTAGCCCAATTCTTCAGAAGACCCAGCCTATGCAAGCTACAATCCTGAACTAGTACCTAGGACAAAATAAGAAGCAAAGCCATAAAGGGAGAGCTGACTGCCAACAGACCTGACTCTTTACCTTCTCTCTCATTAATCTACCTTCTCTTCTTTCAATCCACTATTTTTGTCACTTCCCAAATTTACTTCACATTTTCCTTCTGGGAGTTGGCTGTCTTAGTCTTCCTTCCCTCATGCTCCACTTTTATTTTATTCCCTCTCTTATTCCAACAAATGCTCCATAGCAGACAGATTCATTCATCTCTAGCACCTTATCTGGTGGAGCATATGTTTCTTTTCTTTGAGGTCAGATTAACTATTCCTTATAAATGTTACAAAGAAAAAATATGTTTTGGCAGCAAGTTCTGCTACACTTAGCCATCATTTTTGTCCACTGCATTAAACCCATTTAACATGCTTAAACAYGCCTTTTGTCAACAGCAACAAAAGCAAAAAGCAGCTGAACTCTAGTTAATAAATCATTTTCTGGAAGTAGAAACTGCTTGAGAAATATGATGCCAAGCACTTAATGCATGTTATTCTTACAGAGAAGAAAATGGAGGAAGAAAGGTTTAACCATCTTTTCTGATTATAAAATGTGCTTTCYGTATATATTTGTGTGTATACTCATTGTACTATTTTAAAACAAAGAGATCACACTGAAGCACAGTAATTRCCTTAGACATACATTCACCCACCCCCAGTTGGTCTTATTTCCTAATTAGAGATATAATTCACTAGTATCTAAATTTGAAACATAATTCTCTACCCCATTAGGCCAGCCCCTATAACTTTTTTATACATACATATGTGTGTATACCTTAAAATAATAAGGAAAACAATATGCAGTATGAAATCCTGGAATCACATAACAGGGAACCACAGCATTTTCCATCAGCTCATAGCTTTCTCTGTCCACAGGAAAGATCCAAGAACTATAATAACCAAGAAGCATTTAAAAAGAGATCAAGATGCTTAAAAAGTTTGTATTTTAAAACCAGACAAAACATTATTTGAAGGGTTGCATGGACCAAATTTAAGTGAAAAGCAAATTAAAACAATAAAAACTGATAATGCACTATATGATGATCAGTCACTAATCTGCACTGTTTATCCAAAAAGATTGGGAAGAACAGACAGGAGGATGAAAGACACATATTTTCTTCCTTCATTTTTTCTAGTTACTCTATTGTTTTTCAGATGGTCAGTTTAAGCAATACTACACAAAATGTAGATTTCATACCAGGACTACTGTYACACCCTGCACTGGCAAAAATTGTAGGAATAAACTATYACCTTGGCAAGCCTGGCCAAACAGGTATTAAAAGCTCCTGTAAGCTAGGACCCATAGAAAGGCCCTTAAACACAACAAGAAAACAGAATTCTGATCAGTTTATCTGCCTTATCTAGCTCCTGCTAAAAATACTTCCCAGCCCTCCTGCCTTCAGAGATGGTTCCTGCCTTTCTATCCTTAGAGTGCATCTCACACACWGAGGAAAAGTAAGCAGGTTGTTCCTGAACAGAAAGTATCTGYTCCATTCCTCAAAACCAGCATCTCATCCCCTTGCAGAAGAGTTGGAAATAACTTGCATATTTGTTAATATATGTCATACATGTTAATGTATGTCACGAGCAAAAGGCACAACACAATTAGCAKAAAATTCAAATATACTATTAAATTAATGACAATTATATGTCTGCTAGAGACTGGTACCAAGAAGTGGATAATACTGAAAGGAAGAAATACCCACAGTTGTTCTGGCTGTGCTGAATTTCTAGCACAGGAAGCTTTGCGGGTTCCCAGGAAATTCTGACAGACTGGAATGTTCATACCCAAGGCAATGACAGCATCATCTAAACTGCACGCAACCACACCATTGAAACAGTTTTGTGTTACTATAGCTCCTTCTGAGGAATTTTTTTTTTTTCACTTACTTTGTTCCAGTGCTAACCCTTCTTTTCTTCTGATATTAAAATGGATTTGACCTTCCAAAAGCAGTTAGAAGGGAAATTGGAAATTTGTGTGTATCCACGGTTGGAGCTCTATAAAAACAGGAGAGTAGCAACTATCATGAACCTTTTATAAGTACTGAATTGAATATATATATTAAAAAAGTTACTAGTTTATGAAGCCACATGAGAAAGTCTATAGAAGTACTAGAAAATTGGGGGGAAAAAAGTAATCAATGGAAAACAAGAATATGGCTTTTTCCCTGTGCAGAGCAATTTGGTTTTAACTGCATTTACTTACATACATTGTGGCTGGTCTCTTCACAGTTTGAAACTAAGTTAATGAAAAAAAATTACCATTGATTAAAAAAAAAAGTTTAGACAGTTAATAAATTTCAACACACAGCTTTTTCCCTAACTATGTCTCCTCCAATATCTCCAGTGCTCTTAACKGCTTTTGCCAAGGGATAAGAACAGGGAGCATTATTTCCTACAGTTTAACAAGTCCTTTCTAAAATGCAACACRTCTCCAACCAGGCTTGTGTTGCAGCTTACAAGAAAAAAGCCATTATTTTTTGCCTTTCTTCTGCACCTCAAGGAATATTAACTCACTCTCAGGAAATAAAAACATGTAAACACACCCCTAGTATTTCCTAGTATGGGTTTGAAAGCTCTGCCACCAAAAAATTTTGATTTATGGTGGGGATTTTCCCCTGGCAATTGAAAGAAGTTACGTTTGCATATACTAAAAATGAGTTAGTGGATCTGGAAAAGACAGCTTGATCCAGATACTCAATATATTTGGTGTAAATCTGAAATGAAAAGTGGTATAAAAGGCGCCTCGAGATATTTGGCCACTTCTMCCAGCTCTGAAATCACTCAGCACCAGGCAGGTCAAATTATGAATTAGAGAAGAGCTATGTTTGCAGAGGGAAACCTAATTCAGAACTGTAGAAGTGACCACATAAAGCTCTCCTCTTTTCCCTCTTCCATAGCCAGAAGCGGAAGATGGGCCAACATGTGCAGTTTCTGTCCTCCAAAATAAATTTTGAAAGAATTTTGGGTCTCCGAAACACTGACTGAATATATGACAGAATCCCAGACACCATGAGTTTGCACACACAGCCTCACACCYCCACAAATTCATTATTAGGCTTACAAAGACAGTAAAGTCCAGCCTCTCTCACTTCTGTCCCCACAGGACCTGAATACCTCCTTACACTGTTATGAAATTTGGGCTTAATTTTCTCTACTAACCTAGGTCTAAGACAAAGGACAACTGGCTATTTTATCCAGCACCATCTTCTTTGCACAATAAAAGAGAATGAATAATGTTCTCACRTCCAAATGATGCTTTTTATGCCCACTGTTAACAGGATCACTCAAATCAACAAGCCACCCTAGAATAAAGGTAATTTATTGAGATTGCAGATTTCTAGTTTTCCCACCCTTCYTCTACAGACAGTTTTAGACCAGACAGCACTAAATTTATTGATATTTTTCTTGCAGGTAGTTGTCTCAGTAGTACAAAGCGCTGACACAGCAGTTTTTCCTCTCTTCCCTGTACCTCTGGGAGGGTGAATCCAAGACTTTACTTTTGCCAGCTGCAGCAGTTCTGACTGCAGGAAACAGAAGGCAAGCCCCGCTCAAAGTCACAACACTGACAGGAGAAAACACTGAATGCAGTCATGACAGACTGGTTTGTTTGAAAGTGGGGCTTCATTCAAAGAACAGTTGTATGTTTGCAGAGATCCATGGCATTTAGTTCAAGCCTGATCCCTGCCTGTGCTGTCGGCAGGAGGGAAAGAGTAGGTAATGTCAAATGCCCCTCCCACCATGCTGTCACRCTCCCAGAAAGTATGGGCAAAAAATTGGGAAAACAAGCAGTTGCTCAAAAAATCTGACCATGAAATAATGCTATCTTTACAAGATTTGGTGAAAGAATTGTRCTTTCAGTAAATTAAAGAAAATGAAARAAAGCTGCAGGCAGAGGCAATTGCTTGCTGCTGAGCTCAAARTAGGGCACTGCRCTGCTTGCAGCCAARCAWGATCATGTCCAAAATCTTCAGGTGGAAATTTGTGGCGCACATGAGAGAGAAAGAGACTCTCACAGGAAGAATTGCCAGATGTAATGTCCTCTGAATCAAGATCTAGCAACTCAGACCTTTCATGTTCAGTGGAGGAGTTGAGAGATGGTGAAAGAGGCTGTTCTAATAAAGAGCATAATGTAACACTTGTATTGACATCTGTTGATGAGGAGGTGGCATGCTAACCCTTAATTAAAACTGAAACCACAAATTATCGCCAGGATCAGCAAACTGCTACTAAAACAGCTACCAAGATATCCAYGACTGGCCATAAATCAGGTGAGATTCAAATCCATTCAATATTAATGCCATGGAATGCCAAGAAGCTCAGTGTACTTCCCGGACAGCAGAGTTAAAAATCACTGGAGTTAACAGAGCAAGTCTTATTTGCCAAAATGGGAAGCTTAATTCATGGCTCCTGGGTAAGAAGCAGAATGGTAATCTTAACCCTAAAAGAAATCCATTTTAAGCACTCCCTAATTCACAAGCAGAGGTGCTTGTCAGATTCTCACAAACAACCTCGCTTCCTCCAGACACAAAATTAAATGGAGACCCTCCCCTTGTAAAGTGGGTGAAGATACAAGAGCAGCACAGCAAGCACTTAATAGAAGTTAAAACTCCACCTCAGTGATACCAAATTCAAGCAGTTAAACAACTTTCATCACTAAAGGGTAACTTGGAGGGAAGTTTGTGTTGTTGTCTTTTTCTAGGTATAGCAGCACCGCTCCACTGAATATTAAAGGAAGAAGTTCCAAGTGGGGGAACTCTAACAGTTAATTTTTCATGGTTTACGAACTACGCAGCAGGAGGCATTGCCTATAAAATTCTTCCAGCTATAAGAGGATGCTGTCAAGAGAGAACTCTATTTTAAAGCCTTTGAAGTGAACACAACTCCTCAAGAAATCCATTGACACTTGTTTCAGTGTCTAAAGGAAATCAGTCATACTATGAGACCTGAAGATCCCCTTGAGACTTGGTGTAGATATGCTGATGTGTTGGGGATCCCCCTCCATGGGATTTAAATGCAAGACCTGCTGTGTAATTCTGTGGCTATTTTCATGACATATTGGGCCTACATCCAACAGATGCAATATTGAGGAGTCCTTCATGTCCACCAACCATTAAAGAACATTCCAATCCTTGGGACTCACAAGATGGGGCAGTGGCTAATGATAATTTGGTTTATAATTGCAATTGGATTGRCATTTTAAAGACTGGAATAGTTATTGTTCACTGTATCATGTTATTGCTTATGCTGTTTCTGTCTTTTCTCCTGCTATCCACTATCTTCTTCATCCCCATGGACAACTTGTGAACTGAGGAAACATCCCTGGAAAACKGTGTTTGAGCCAAGTGGTAGTGTAAGAAGAAGTTATAGGGTGCAATTTGCTTTTAAGTTTTTCAGGGGGGCATTTCTGTGGCTAGTTAGGGGTGCCAGTATTTATAATCTTGCTCTCCTTGAAAAAATCATAGTCAACATGGAGCATCTTCCCAGTCTGAGTATAAATTAACTAATGCACCAAACACCAGAACAGCATTTTCTGATCGTTTCCACTCACTAAAGTAGTACATTTATAGTAATATTCAGGCCAAGTAGCTCATTTTTGCAAATAGCAAGCGTGCAGTTACTCTATTTGCATTAATTCTCAAGATATAGCTAAAGTAATAAGGCACATCTTGGCATATTTTTTCACATGCTGATYTGTGATATGTTACAATCAAAGGATTATTTTCCTTGACATGTGCATTGCCATGAAGGGATAATGCCAAATGCTGTACAAAACAAACTAGTGCACAGCCTTCCACACCAGGTTTACCAAACTGCTTAAAAAGATGAAATGCAGTTTTGGGCCCAAAACCAGAGTTCACAACAGGCACTTTTGCTCCCCCTTTTTGAATAAAACTGCTAACAGTGACTCTCAAAAGGAAATCAGAGAAGTTTCAAGCACCAGAATGTGTGATAAGACTGACAGTGTGAGTAGCCCTTTTATCTCAAATTTTTTCATTTTTTTACAGCAGTTCCAACATAATTTCCAATGCCATATTTGAAATTCTCTTTTTGCCAGTCACACCAACTTATCTGTAAACTTAATCCTACTATCTGCACAAGTATTGAAACAGATGGTCACACCTCGTTAAATTTAACACTGTTTGCTTTATCTTTCCTTCTGATGACCCTCTGTGAATCATAGCTGTTAAGCTAAATCACAGTATTTAAACTGCTTTTGCGCCATAAACAACACTCCCTTGAGCTTTCTATGGCYCTGACCTTTACCAGACACCATCAGTTTAATTTATATACCTGACCACAAACTCTCATCTCTATGAAACCTAATTGGTAAAGGATTACTGCCTTTGGACAGACTCAGGACTACCAGCAAATCAGAACAGTTGACATGCAGCCAGCGTGCTTTCAAAATTATGGGGCATCAGAGTTCTAGCCCCTACTGCTCCCCATTACTGTTATGGAAACATCCAACAGCCATAAAGCAGAAATACGAGGAATTCCATTGAATTTTAAGTGTAAAATTTTCAAGGGGAAAACAAACAAACAAAAAAACCCAACCACTCMGTTTATTGACTGGAAGACCATACTTAGATGCTGAAAATGCCTTTGAAATAACAGGCACTCAAATCCCCATAATGGAATTCCACAGTAATTTTCTACAGAGATATGGAGAGAGAAGAGTTGATTCTTGCAGTGGAGTCTGGAAAAGCTTCCTGCCTGAGAGGGAAGTGTTGCCAGCTCCCCAAAATGATCAGAGAAATTGCTCCATTACTAAATGCTAATACAGCATGTAGGATTGGAAGAAACTGGAAAGCATGACCACAGGGGATGGTCCATGGATGGTTTGGGGATGAACCATCACACTAAATCTCTGGGTGGACCAGTTAATCAGAGCAGGGCACAGTCAAACTCCTGACAGTTTCAGCATGGTCCCATAAATATTGCTTACCTTCAGAACACCAGATATTTTTCTAAGACATTTTCTTGCCTTTTTAGTATTAAAAGAAAATATCCCAAAAGCCATTTAGAAATAAGAATGCTATTCCATATTGGACCAAGCCTTCTGTGGCTTTTCACATATCTAAAACATTTACCCCAGAACTGCTAAGGTAGAGTTCTGTACAATATTTGATCAAATGCAAATATCAGACATGTATAGCCAGGGGAAAAATAGAAAAACTGTTTTGTGTGAAATTTATAATTTAATCAGCACATAAAGAGTTTTTAAAAATATTTCTCACATACTTACTAGGCAGAAAAACCCACCAAAAAACCAAAAAAACCCCAAAACTATTTTAGACTCARCATATTCCCATTGAAACATGTACAGTGTTTCAAAGCCTACAACAAATAATTCCTCTGTCGAGCATTCAAGTATTTCTAAAATATTACCAAGGGAAGAGAGAGTAAGACAAATATAGAGAGGTCATTAAAAAAAACAACTTCCATACAGAAGGAAAAAATTACCTACAATTTTTAACCTCTCATGTTATAAACCTGCAGACCCRACACAGCTCAGATTTATTTAAACTACTTTGCTTTACTAGTGAAATATGTGAGATATCTTACATATAGTCAGAAAGTTTGTGTCAGAGATGAATTTGGCACTCTGCTTTTGAAATTGTGTTGAAGCAGGTTGACTTTGTGTTTCCCATGGCTGTAGCAGTTTTCATTCATATTTTTACTGCATGTTGGTGCAATTCAATTTGAACTCTAGGCTTCCATGTTGTGGAAAAATCCAGAACTGACTTTGAAGAGAGCACACAAATTTAAATGGCATAACCTTTTTTTTTTCTGTCTGATGTCCTTTATTTTCAGACAAATAGGGTCATGCRTAACACTCTCCTGGGCATTTAGTATTGGTAAAATATTCTTTTCCCATCCGAAAACAGCCCTGTGTGTGCCAGACATGCTCCAAAGGTATGGGACATGAACAGGTGGAGAGCTGACAGAAAAAACTGTTCTATTCTCAACAAAGCCATAGCAAACTCTGCTAGGCTCCCTAAAAACTCATCTGTATATGAAAGGGCATAGGTTATCCAATCAAAAAATCAGAGGGGCAAGTCCTAAATTTTTTACCTAGGAAATAGACAGTTGACATTTCAAGTCTACTGTCAAGGTGTCATCCCACAACTGAGAATTAGTTGTGGTCAAGACTCTGACAAGGRCCTAAAAGAGCACAACAATAATAGCTGCATGCTCCAATTCTCCCAAGTCCCATACAGTTACACCATAAATTCCTTTCAGAATGCACAGCCTCTTCTCATCATCTAGATCCATGCACCGCTATTCCTAAATTCTATTATTTCCCCACAAATTATATGTCTCACCTGTGAAGAAAAAGGTGAGAAATGAGGCTCAGTACATAAACAGCATTTATCTCTGAAAACAAAACACCCAGYGTGGTTGTTCAGGAGTTACAGCTCRTGTAAACAATCATCCAGACTAACAAAATAGTCAAAGCACAGTTATATACAGTGGTATTTACACACATATGAACCCAACARACAATTGCCAAACAGCTGTCAAGGTCTCTATCCAAATGTATCCAGGTATCTAGCCAATTAGCCCTAGTAAGCAGTCATATTTCAGGACAAAAATTACTCAACCTGAGTTCATAAATCCTACTTATACAGATGGGAAATCATGGGATGATTTTCCCAGTTGTGGCAACAAAATCACGAGAACTACCCACAAACATTGAAAAGCCAWTTTTAAGATGATAAATCTAATAAGCATACTTTAGGTTACACTATTTTAGCATTTATGATGCATTTGGGCTTGCTTTTTAAATCTTTTTTCTCTTGCTAGTGATGTTTATTTGTCAGCACATTGAAATAAAACACATGTGATAACATGTACATGCTTAAATATCTGAAGAGCAGCARAATTTCATAGCCAGAAATATAGTGCTAGCACTTGCATCTTCAGAAAATAATTACTACCTTAATTTAAAATATATGCTATTTATAGCTATACASATTGTAAATGAAGTTCTCCCAGCTAGCCAGGAATAAAAGCCATTAGACAAAGAGAGCATTTTAGGAGGTAATGCCACTCAGAGCAATTCCAATCTGAAATGGACATGGTAGAGCACAACTTCTGTTTACATTCTTTAAATCCTACACAAATTTGAAACACTACAGAAGAACTWGCACTGGCTGCAGGATTCCTCATGCAACACTTGCAGTGTCCTCAGAGGGTGTGCAATACACACACAGAGTCCTGCAGCCATATCCCAGCCAAGCAAGACCACTGCTCACCCCGTGGGTACTYACCAAGCCAGCCTCTCCAGCCTTCTGGGGTGCTCAGATGGCCTCAATTCCTTCATCTTCCAGGGTATCTTTTGGAAAGTACCTGCCCAGGTGATGCAGATCACCACTCCTCCAATCAAGCTCAGCATTGCTGCCTGCCATCAAGGCTTCTTTCTACAACTGCAAGTTTCTGAATTTTGCTTTGTAACTTAAGGTACCATTTAAAATTAGAAAATGTCAACTGCTCCTGATTCAAACCAAGAAGCCAAAGGTGCATTATCCCACACCATACTCCWGAGACATTCAGCCTCTTTGATTCTGAAAGTTCATCCACAGACCAAMCTAAATAAGTCTTCYTGAAACCTGATRTTCCCAGAAYTCCTATGATACTAATAAGAAGCTGCTAATGTTTGATTGTACAGCACAGATGAACAGGTGAACTTTAAAACATCAAATGAAATATTAGTGGTAAAGTATTTCTTATTTATTATAAGGTTTACCAGACTTAAAGTAAAAGATACCAGTTCTAGATCAATGGGAATCTTTGTCACTGTCCCTAAAGACCAGGTAACATTTAGCCAGGCTCTAGCAGTAACCTTTAGGATGCTTCTTACAAAGGTGCCACTTAAAAGAGATACTTAAGGTACAGAGTGCAAAAAAGGGATGAAGGAGAGGGGAAAGAACAGAGCATCCAAGAAGTATTTTTCTTTATTTGCAGTTTATTACATGCAAAATACTTGTTAATCTAAACCAAGACATACTGTAAATAAAAATTTTAATTATGTCTCTTAGGTATGTTCAGGCTCTCAGAACACAATATTTAAAAAAAGTAACGTATCACCTTTAGAAACATAAACAATAATGAACTGAAGCTAGACAGACAAGATAAAGATTTTCYTTGAAGAATTTACAGCCTAGCAAGAAACATGGGAGGTTACAGAGAAGAGTCATCTGTATCTCCAAATCAGATGGGCACAGGAGGAAAAGATCCATCAATCAACTTACATACWGGGTGGAAATATATTTGTTGCTGCATTTTAGTGGTGGAACCACTAGAGAATACATCCGTTTTACCCAGCTCCTAACTTCACATAACAAAAAAATCTGCCCCTGAAAATGTGATTTTAAAGGCTAATTTTACCTAGAGATTGTATGCTTTCCCCTGAAAAAATGTTGTTTGCTGGTGAAGAGCTATTAATAAAAGCTATGAACTTACCCCTCAAGGCTGGCAGTGGATGTGAGACAATCATGTCACAATTCACAAGGTCATCACACCTTACTTTTGAGTAGACCATTTTAAAGAGAACAAAAGTTAAGCCTTTAACTCTTATGAGGAAAAAAAAAAAGTTTACATGTCATTAATTGCCTGATAAACATTARGCAATTTGCTGATCTTGAGGTTTAAACAACAAGGCACTTTCTCTCATCAGACATAACCTTGTCAAGGAAAATTTTAAAAAGGAAAAAAAACCAAAAAACACCAACTCCAATAACATCCTGAGAGTYCTGTTTAGCAAAAAACAGGACAGGTTTTAAGATGCAATCATGCAGAAAGCTTCTGAATACCATGATCACAGGACAATATGAATCATAAGTTACAACTGATGGACCAAACTCTGTTGCATGCCAAAATTTTTTTGAAATATACCTTAGGATGTCTGTACTTGGTATTAATGTGTTGCATTTAAAATGTCAAAATAAAATCTGGCTAATTTTGGRTAAGCCAATTCACTTGCTATCTTTGCTGCCAATGCCTGCAGATCTTTCATGAAGATAAATTTGTCCTCTAAAAGTCTATAACAGTTTTATTGACACTGAAAACTGTAGAAAGAGCATTAAAATATTCAAACCATTCCGCAAGTTCCAAAAATCACAGATGCTTTTTAAACTTTGAAACTGCACCAGAGTTCAGATATCTGGGTGAGAGGCAAAAAACAAATGAACAAGTTGGAAACACTGGGAATGAGGCAGATACAGCATAGCAAAGAGTAGCCGAACTGCTTCAGGGATGGAAGTTGTTATCTGTCGCTTTGGTGGCATTTATGAAACCTCAAAGATCCACAAATTTTGTTTGATAGTTAGGACTAGAGACGTACAAAATGTCTGAGCAATCATCATGTCTTGGACATGAGCACCCATTGTAGTTACCATTAGTGTAGTTACAGGCTTTCCTGGAGACTTGTGAAAATCACAATCTGTCTTTTCAGGATTAAGGAAACAAATGAGTGATCCCCTTCAGAACAACCCACAGACTTCCTTCAGCCCCAAATTCTTCTGTGTAGCTCAGTTTTTCTGCAATTGATGTCACCTGCTTCAGGCTGAGAAAAATGACATAAAACTTGTGTCATTTAATTGTGCTCTGTGATTGTCATTCTGCATAGGTCATGAAATGCTTTTATACGGACTTCTGGCAGAGGAGCGTAGAAGCTTTCAGTCAAATAAATATTTCCTAAAAATCTTCACAAACAGATGTGAAGGAGATCAAATATGTAATCAGAAAAACTTACGCCTCACAGAAATCCTTAGACAAACATTTGCTCATATGGCGCTGCTGTCAAACCTCATCTGGTCATCAGATACTACAGTAGATTCAAGTACAAAAGAGTTATTGTCATAATCAGTGCTCCTTTTTAAACAATGCTTTGTGATCCTAATATTTTGCATGTTTCTCACAAACAGTCATCCATACCATTTTATAAAGTCCTTAAATGTTTTCTGTTAAGATTCAGTACTTTTCTTTCCAAGACCCAGCCAGATCTTTAAAATCTGATGCTGTTGGAAGACTTTCAWCAAGCAGGCACTCAAGAAAAACAGAACATGCAGTGTTGCATGTGTTAGYTCCTGCTTGGAGCTACAAAGGTAATCTTACACTTAGTCCTTTCCTTAGCACTTAGTAAAAAGACAGGTCAGTCTAAGTGTTCCTATTTGGTATCAGTGGGTGGCAATTGTCMAAAAAAGCAGATCAACACTTAAAAAGGAGCACACAATTTTAGCTACAGACAAGCAAAGTAGAATCTGGGCACAARCTATGGTAGCAGTCCTGTGCAGATCAGTCATTATTCAATGTCACACTATTTTTTACAGGCAAAGGAAACAAAATAGATAATTTGAGTACACAGAACAGAGCAAAATATGAAGAAGATGACTATATATTGTTCATGAAAAGATCAAACCTTTGAAAACAAACAGGAACAATGTCTACACCCTTTCATTGTACTGGTATCTAAAAATCTCACTGTCACCCAGATTACTTCACAAAATCAGTTTGAAGCATCTGGGCTGTTCGTGTGCAGCGTGGTGTTGCTCCTTTTGAAAACCACACTCACATGCTGATGTGGCTGTATGACCCAGAGAGACTGACTTGCCCACACCAGCTACTGCTGTAGCCAGAATGGGAACAGAGCTGTCACACACTCTGCCTGTGTGCTTCCAACTGCATTGGTCAATCTGTCTGACATTCCCCCACTGTAGGCAAGACATGCAGCATGTATATCTCCTGGCAATGAGGCTCTGGCATGTCCTCCACTACACAGAGACAGCCTTTGAACTTTGCAAGTCCAAACCCACCCCCTGGTGTGGGGAATTTGTTTTATCCAAGGGTAATTATGCCTGTTCTTCTTTGGAGATGTTAATTTTTTAGGCTTCTTTCTCATGAAAGATATAGTCTTAATCTCCTAGATTTTTCTTTAAAATACAAAATTATTCTTAACCTTTTCTGATAATGATTACAGATAGCTTGGATCTGTGAATCCCTCCTTTTTTATGTGGCCTATTTGCTGGATGCTGTCTCAACAGGTATAAAATGCACACTTGAAATACCAGTAGGCTGCCTTGAGTCACAGCAAAGGGCAGGTCAGTGCCATGAGAAACAGCAGTTCTGGCAGGCCAGCCMCAGAGCTGCAAGCAGAGGGTCACTGTGCTCCCCTGCCAGCTCAAACACCTCCTGTCTCTCCTCATGGTTAACACATCATTTCCACAATGGGTCTTCTGGATCACGTTCATTGAGAAAGCCCAGAAAAACAACGCATCCCAGCAACAGCAGTCCTACCCTGAAGCAGATTATGACATGGAAGCTGGCTGAGGACCCCAAATAGAGACTGGAAGGCATTCAGTTTACTACCATAGACCCTGTGAAGTGTCCCTGAGCAGCGTCAATCATTTTGTGTACCCCTTGCACAAGGATCTGTCAAGCCTTCTCCTTATACTCGTGCATGGTTTCCTTGGCAATATCTAATCAATTTGCAAGTCACATTTGAAAAAACAAACAAACAAACAAACAAACAAGCCCAACAAAAAAAAATCAGGCTGTCCCATGCTTTCAGCCTCCACAGGGAATAGAAATTGTCTGAGCGCAGAAAAATTTCGGAAATGGAGAGTTCTCAATGTGTTTCTCAAACTGCTTTTAGGCATCTTTAATGTTCAAGAAAGTCAATATAGACTAGACAGACAGAAAACAAAAAGCAAGCATAAGCCTGGAGAATGTAATAGAAAATAAGTGGTCAAAAAGCAGCAGGGAAGAAAACAAAAGATGTTTTCATGAAGGAACTCTGCCCACTCGGGGGGACAATGGGGAAGAAGCCATGGACAACATGGACAGGACACAGAGCAAGGTAAGAGAGCACATTTATGTGGAAAGGTCTATGAAAAGTCATAACTGGGGAAGCAATAAAAAGATTGCATGGCAATACAACAAAGCTTAAATGTGGTTGGTCTGAGCAGTACTTGGCACACACAGAACCTGATGGACTGGACGTAAAACAGCCAGTGGATGTGAACATTGAAATAGGTCTTAATCCAAACACAGAGGTGTTTTCCACACAGGAACAAGACATAAATAAYAAGTAGCTCTGTTGTTATAAGAACCATGTGATGCAGATCAGTTACTTTGCAGCAATGCACAGAAACATGCAGCTTTTTTTAAGGCAGGTCATTGGCATGTTCTGTTCCATTCTGTAAAGTCTTTGCACCACCAGTATGAATTTTAGCATACAAGACTACACCACAGAAGGTAATGAAAAGCCAAATATACTAAGTCCTATGCCCCAGTCTGTATGATCCAATGTACTAAAGAGGAAGGCATTCCTATCACTCCCTGTTTAATGCTTTCATGGAATGAAATATCACAATGAACCTGTATATTTTAGTTTAGACCCTAGACAGGCAGAAATAGCTGCAGCCTCACTGAAACCTGTAATTTTCAAGTATTGCCCCTTCACCTTAATTCTTTTGGAAGAAGGCAGATGAATTTCAGTTTGCTTGTTTGGTACCTCCAYCAAAACTTCATGGTCAGCATGGCCTAGAGATATGCATTATTATACAGCGTGCTATATATCCTGTTTAACAGACAATTTACTTAATCTTTAGCTGACTCTGAACCTGGTCAGACAATTACATTAAAAATCTTTTAACCCCCCCCACACAGGCACTCTGTAATGACTGAATGTTAWAAAACAGTAACTGCTTTAAAAGTGACAAAGCAAACAAACTGACTCATCCATTCCCTGACTTTCCTATTAACCCAATTAACTGTCTGAGTCAAATTTCTTTGTCTTTTTGCAAAGGCTTGAAGTGACAAGGATTATCACCAAAACACCAAAACAACCAAAACAGAAACGATTCAGTGTTTATTACTGTTCCCTAAACCCAAATCAACTCTTCCACCACATCCCCAACCCACATGTATGCATGTCTGCTGTCATTTTGCTGGGCTGAGGCTACAGTGTGCCTTTGCATCATAGCAACCACATTATCACTTACAGTTATCAGGCAAGAGCGACACACAAAGGCWCAGTAGCTTTCAAGCATTAACAGAGTATCAGCAAAGAAAAACTCCAAAATCATTATTTGCGTAAGCAGCTGACGGAAGCTTCTGTGAAACTAAYGACTGCTTTGTGTCTCTTCAACCAGGTAATTTTGGACAGAGCTGGACTGGMTCTTTTTTTCTCCATAGTTCAGWGGTTCATCACCCCAGTTAAAAACAAAAATGAGCCACAGAAATGGGATAGATGCATMTTTACAGAAAGCTTCCAAGTGGGTTTGTATATGCATACTAAAGGCCCTAAGAAAAATGAAGGGGAAAAAATAAATAGAGTACTTCACCATGAAAAACAGCAATTCATTATCAAGCAATTAGCTTAGTAATAAGTTCCCATTTCTCACTTTGGGAAATTTCCACGAATATTGGTAATATAATTATGATAAAGGTTGAAGACATACTACAGTACTCAACTGTTAACCGTCCACAAACAATTTGTCTTCTCATGACAGACAGAAGAGGGTCTAATTACACTGAACATTTCAAGGAAAGATTGAATGTTTGCCAGACAGCTCTCCATTGATTGCTTTTAAAGAATAGTACTGGACTGCTGAAGGGAAAAATACAGAATCTTGGCTCCARGTAATTAACCTTCACACTGTTCTCTTCTTAAACCCTAATGAAGCTCCGCTGAAGTCTTCATTAACAAAGGGTATTTGTTAAAAAAAACAGAGAGCCAGAAGAAGGTCCTGTTTCCCTCTTCTTTATAAATTTCTGACTATCATACATTTCTCAGGACTCAGTAAAACCTTTGAAGTGAGTAATGATGGCCTGAAAAGTGCAAAGGTGAGGGATATGTAATGCTAAAGGGCAATATCTCCAGAAATATGGAAAAATCTGGGACCTGAAGAGAGTCCTAAAAGTGAGAATGGGGGTGTTTGGCAGAGAAAAGAGCAGAAGCATAAGGAAGGCAGAGCCCTATCGATATTTGGAGAAATGGCATTACCCTAAAGTTAAACTGATAAAGATAAAAAAGCAAAATTTTAGGAAATTTAATGACTCAGTAGCTTAATCTAGATTTCATATGGTGAGGAMTAAGATTGCTTACTGACACTGATGGCAGTGCTTCCTTCCAGGAAGCATCTGTTCAGATATTTAAAGTGCTCAATGTAACTGGCAGGGCTCTCCACAACAAAGATTTCCATCCAAGGACAGTGAATCCCCTGCTCCAACCACAAACAAATACTGTTGAGCCAGCTGAGGTATATTGGCTACCTCAGGGAATGCGATCCCTTCCGTTGGCTTTGCTGAAAATAAAGTCTTTGGTTTGCACAGGCTGGCTGGTGATATTTCAATGTGTCCTAGTGCTATCCAAAAGAGCACCAGAGTGCTTTAATACAAGCTCCCTGTGAACCCACGGAAAAGCATATTTTGGATTACTCTTAATTCCCAAAACAAACATACAAGCATTTGCATAAATATTGTCCACAATAGTACAGTTGGAGATTTTGTTGACTCAGTACCTGAGTGCTGGAGGAAAGTCAAGATGCACAGTCTGTTTCCTCTTTCATTGTCCAGTTGCCTGAACCTAAGCCAGGACCCACTAGGAGAAAGGAATAAATGTTTTTTGTAATTTCATTTACATCTATTCTGTATGTCAATATGTGCTTTCACTATATTAATCCACATCCCTCCCTGTATCTAAAACCTACATTAAAATCAGGAGCTAATCCCTATCCCTTTGTTATGCATTGGTAAGGGAATTTGGCATATGAAGTGCCTCAGYACCATTTGTTACATGGTCTGTGCCTACATAAAAGATTTTCCTGGAGTTTACAAGTCTGCACAATGCATTTTGGAGGCGCAGTTACCACATTATCAACAGATCAGATGAATTGTAAATAGCACATACAAAAGCACATCCTAGCAATTTCTAAAAGAATGAAGACAGTAATAGCCACTAGTCAGTACTTGCAATTATTGAAATGACCTTTTTGGAACACTAAACAACTGAAGAGGTGACAGTGGTTCCAAGTCTATGAAAAATTTCCATTTCCCAAAACAGAAAGWGTTCCTGATAAAGTATTTGAGGGTTTGTTTTGTTATTAAAAAAACAAACAAACAAACAAACAAAAAACACCAAAAAAACCCAACATACAGAAACCTATACACGTTTGATGATCTAAAAACTTCTCTTACTCATGTCCTTTACTCAGCTATTGGAAGCACATCTGAATTTTACAGAGCCACATTTCCTGAMGTTCCACRTACTATTTAGATATAGAAAAGAATGCTATTACTGRTTTTCTTTGTAAAGCTTATGGCCATAGTTTCTATATTTTGCTGCACTTGTTAAGACTCTCTAAGGCTAGGATTTAACTTTTTAATTTCAGGATTACTTTTATTTAGTTGAGGCTGTAGCTGTCATTAATCAGTAGCTACAAGAGATGTTCACTTACAAGAAAAGGTATTTTGGAGCAGGTARAGACTAGTATAATCTCTTGCTTTTAAAAGTACTTATTAAAAATACAGTCAGAATATTGCATTAAACAGCTTAAATGCTAAAACYGCAYGAGATATCTTAGCTGAAATGTGATAACAGAAGTGCAAGTAAACCCAAACAATTAACAATGGCATTGTCTTGGGTTGCAAGATGTAACTAAAAAAAAGTATGTGTTCTATTTACCATCTGTTGGAATCGGCTGGGGAGGAATTTCTTTCCTTACTCTCTTCTAACTTCGGGAAGGAGGGGGAGGCGTTAATGGCCCAGCTATTAAAAACAGGTGGGACACTGTTCTTTATCTTTTCCACGACCCATCCTTCCCCCAGGGGGATATCTGCTGCTAATAGGTCATTTAAGGCTCACCTCATGACTGATGAAATTACATCATCCCATTGTGAGATGCTCCACTCAGTGGGAGGAGCCAAGCATTCCTACCTGGATAAAAACCTGGGACTCAGAACACCAGAAAGCTGGTTTTTCCACTGGATTCCAGAGTGAGACTGGACCCATCTCATCACCACGGGACACTTGGAAGGAAACTACAGCCTTCTACATGATCATTTCTGCCCCAATAAAACCATATCTATCACTCCAGAAGGACTTAATCGGACTGATACCAACACTGTGATCAACAGGGTGCCAGGTCATATTCTGACTCTGTCAGTATTTTTTTGGTTTGTTTTTGTTTGTGTTTTGTACCACTACATGTTTGGGTTTTTTCTTTTTTTTAATATCCCTAGTAAAGAACTGTTGTTCCTATTCCCACATCTTTTTGCCTGAAAGCCCCTTAATTTCAAATTTATAATAATTTGGAGGAAGGGGGTTTGCATTCTCCATTTCAAGGCGGGGCTCTGGCTTTTCCCTAGCAGACACCTGTCTTCCTGTACCAAGACAGGCATATACATTAAAAMCATTTCCCCAAAAGTATCAAATATGAGCAAATACCCTACCAATCAGCGCAAGGAGCTTGCACTTRGACTCTGCAGTTCAGGAGTATTTGTAACAGCTCGTATAAATTATGAATTATCACAGAACTAGCCTTTGCATCCAAACCTGTTATTACTTTGCACCACTTTGTTTGGCAGAGGAAACTGAGTTCTGTTTAGAACTGCCTAACCACCAGTGATAAGCCAAAGTGTCCATTCCASATCTTTGACATTACAGATAAGGGAGAAGAAACTGATCTTCTGATTGTAGCCTAAGGAGCAAAATGTTCTGTAGTTCCCTGCTAAGATGAACAGGAATCTGTCACCATCCAGGAACAAACAAATAATTTTTGATCAGGAAACTACATTTTTCAAATGTTTCACTTGGAGAAAAATCCTTCAAGTTTTACATTTTTATTCATTTATGACCAACWCCAAGATAATGCTACACAGTAATTTCATTATAACCGTGTGCCACAGGACATCACAACTACTTCTATGATCAATTGGTCTCTTTGTCCTCAGTCTTTTACAACGAAGACACAAGACAGTGTTACTGGCAACTAATGAAAAATCCTCTCTGGCAGCAGAGGCCTTTGCATTCCTGTGCTTACAAGTCCCAAGTCTTAATACCCTTCCTCACATYGCAGTCTAAATGCAGGCTGTTGTGACCTTAGGGGATTCAGGTGTGAAAATGAACTAGCTTCACATGCATTCTGGTGGGGCAAATCAACAAGCTTATGCAAGGTGATAGGAGACATGTTACCCTTATAATCACACTTCCCAGTGGATGCATCTATGCCAAAACTCATTGCAGCAGGGWCAGTGACAAGCAAATGTTCAGTCCTAGGAAAAGAGTGGAAAAAGCTGTTTTGTCATGCTGAGGGTAGATGGTTTGTGCATTTCCTCAGGAGTGTACTTTCATGGGTTGTGTATATTTYAGACCCAGGAATAATGGGACTGGCTTTCAATTTTCCATTCTGTTCAGGTCTAGTGTCCATGTCATCACTGGAGCAACTGAGTGCTTTCCAGTAGTTYGTGAAGTGACATGACTGACATCTGTCCTGTATTCATGCCCTCATCCCCTCCTCAGGTGTAGGAGCATGTGCAGTAGCATTTTGGGAGGTTTTGCCCTTTCTTTTTTTTTTTTTTTTAATTAGGCATATACATGGACTTGTATATGTTCTCTTAGGAGAAACAAGTTAAAACATGCACTTTTTACTCAGCAGAGAAGTTGCTTTAGTTTTCACTGGTCCTTGTGGGAGTTCAATCCACAGTCTTAAACCATGTCCAAGAAAGTCATTATGGTGCTTCATATCTTGCTGGAGTGACTGGTCATAGGAGCCACCTGCAGGTCTCTGATCAAACTCCTTCTTTTCTTGTAGTAAAAGGACATATGTTATGATGTTATGTTACCTTAGGAAAATATGGAGGGGAAACAGGCAAGAGAGAACTGGAGTGAGGAAGGATTATTATCTCTCTACTAACTTCAGCATTTGGCTACACTCAGCATAACAAACTAGTCAAACTGTCCAGAATAGATCTTTTTTTTTAAGATATTGGTTCAGGACTTGATCCTAACACACTTCATTACAAAACAAGGACAAAAATCCAGCCTTTTCCTAAGGGTTTATTATCAACACAAAAAACACGGTGAGATTTAAAAACAAAGGCAAGCAAGGCTGACCCATTTTTTGGATGTTAAAATAAAGCACCAGCACCCTCTATCAGGATATTTCAAACACTGGCAACAGAACAGTGATTTATCYTGAACAGAAAATATGCCTTTAGTAGGTATTTAGTATGTACCACAATCTCCGTAAGTTTGCTTTAATTAAAAGTTCTATTTCTGTTTTTAAATTGACATGAACTACTACCATCCAGAGCTCTGCTTTGCACAGATATTTTTCAGAGCTGCAGAGCAAATTGCCATGCAGTATCACTCAGATAAAGGCCTGCAATAAGAGAAGTGATAATGAAGACAGCAGCTGTTACTAAATTACAAAAACAAGACAGATTTGTTGGCAAACACTAACAATCTGGGAAACTTTTTTTGCAAGTTCAACACTTCTGCAAACAGYCCCTTTTTGGGTTCCCTCAATGGAGTGTGATGACACCAGAAAAATTGCTTCACAGGAGACTAGTGACCTTTCTAAYATGACCTGTTGCTCCTCACACTGATCCCCTGATTCTTCACAGGGAAGATAATTACATTCATCTTGACCCCTTGCAACCCCTTTTTCATGGAAAGGACTATAGCATAGAGAAGAGGTTCAGAAAGGACACCTGGATGTTCAATGCCCACTCTTTCCAAATATGTTCCACAGATTCAACAGCAGAACATATTTCCCTGTCATCCTCACCAAACCCCTCAGCCAACAGAGAAACAGATCTTCTTCAGTACAGTTTCAYCACTCCTTGCGTCTAAACAATTGAATATTGTCTGCTTCCAGTCACTACATAATTATGCCAGGTGTCAAGAGGATATCTCAAGGACAAAGATTTTATAGCCATTCTTCCAGCTTGTGGCAACTTGGCTAATGCCACTGGTTTTTTTAGAGCATTGGCAATCTAAACAACTGGTCAGAGTCACGAGTTTTCCAGCACCCTCTGGTTACATGTACCTTCTCCTTCACAGTGACTTTACATGGCCACAGAATTCCCACCTGAAAATTATTAATTAATGTTTTTCATAATGCACTAAATGGAAGGGCATAATGTATCACAACTACTCATCCATGAGGATTACCAATCACTTCAGGCTTCTGTGTGTGTGCAGGTTAGAACATAGATTTTGAAAAACACTGTATTTGCTTCTTCTTCCCCCCTCAGGTCTCCCCAGTAGGCAGCCAAGYACATCCTCAAGGGCAGCATATTTTTCTTTTACTTTTATCATCATTAAATTTCTCAAAATTTTGATAGGTGTTATTCAAGTTCAAGAAATGTTGCTGAAAAAAAATTGCATGTTCAGTGAAGCACTGGAGGCACAGTTACCAGAGCTACTGAAAAGGAGAGTGCTGCAGTGTGCTTTGAGTAAAAAGGCCAGAAAAAACTCACCCCAAAATATTTTACTACTGCTACATCTAGTCATAGTTGAGACTCAGTGAAAAAAATAAGATAAAGGGGTTATGGAGAACTTTGTCATGCATGTTTTCAAATATGCAGATTAATTTAGGATGCAAATGTTGTGAAAATGTATTCTGCACTGAAGCATGCAAACTGGGGTTTTGTCCCACACTTAAATAAAGCCATACTTCCTTGAAAYGTTCAGCTCACAAGAGAGGAAAAAATTAGTGTGTCTTCATAGAAGATTGGGGTTTTAATTAGGAAAAGTAGTCAATCACTTTGGAGAAGAATTAAACAATGAATTTTGGAAGAAAAGTTTTMATTTATTTTCGGTTCTAAGGATGTTTCATAGGGGAGGCTGCTGTAACAGCTGTCATAATTGCCTATGAATGTTCTYTGCCTTTTTGCAGTATTTTTGAAAGCTTTGATATGTAAAATAGTACTACATGGAAGGAATTTGCTTTGCCTCAGTTTCTTTGTGGTAACTTCCCAAATGGATGTTACCACTCCCCTGCATCCTSTCAAAGGGAGTTTAGCCCTCTCTCATCGAGGGAACTCAAATCTGCCATGGCACACTAAGCAATACAAACACAGCTTCTGCAAGGCATAGTAACATTTYTCTCTCAAAATCTCTAGGCTCTGTSACTGCTTGCCAGAGCAACTCAGATCTTCTAATACTAATGCATACACTGAACCTCAAAAGCAAATACACTGTGCTGTAGTAACAGCACCAGTTTGAGGGACAACCACCTACACCTATCTTGGAACAATAGRTTTATTGGTAAAACTTCATGTATTCTTCTGCATAAAATCACAGGAAAAAAAAGAAAAGGGAAAGAGTAGACCAGGGCAGGTCAYAGATTCAACTAACTTCAAGTATCAACTTCTTAATCAATGAAGAAGATATGTTTACTATTGGTTTMTTCAYAGAGATTACAAAGAGCAAATACCCMAATGTAGAAAAATGTAGAAAAGAGTCTTTGCACGTTTACAATGTGTAGCCTAGTTACCCAAAAAACAGGCTGTTACTGAGGAAGTTGTTCTCTTCTATGTTAGATGTTATATCAAGTAGCACTTCTTGGACAAGAAAGTAGTTTTTCAGGAGAAAAACTTTAGAAAAAATAGTTTTGTAATGAAAAAGAAGTGCAGAGCTGGTAAGGACAGATAATATATTTAAACACAGTAAGTATAAAAAACATAGAAGATAAAATAAAGAAACTTTCTCACTTCTTCTCAGAGTGATAATAGGACTAAATTGACCAGAGAGATATGGATCAGTCAAAACTGACATAATGCATATTTTTTTCAAATATTAGCTTAAATGCATGTTTTTAAATATGCATCAACTTTAAACCAATCATACTCAATAAATGTATTATTATCAAGGGTCTGACAACATGGAAATAATCTCTGCCTCTGCTAAAACTTTTGATATAAGACACACACTCATTTTTCTTTCGTGTCAGCTTCATTTAGCAGGCGCTTCCTTTACAAAATKAAGTCAGACAAGTCAAAATCAGTATTGCATACTCTGCAAGCTTCTCCATCAGATTTGTTTTAATCAATACAGAGCCCACACAGTCTGGACTTGAACAGCTTTAATGGAAGGATTGTTTTCTGCTGGGGATATAACACAAACTTGCCCAGACATGTTAATTGCCTGATGAATTTCTAATTTTTTTGGGAAAGTAAGTTTTTTACTATTAGCTGCAAAGAGCCAGTGTCTGCCATCACAGACATTCATTCAGTCCTCACAAAGCTGAGGAGACCTGTGCAATCCCATCAGAAGAACAGTGGAGAAGGACACTAGGATCTGATCCTCCACACATGGACAATGTACAGAGATCAGATTAAGTAAATGCATGTTTTTTCTAGATGCCTTACCCAAAKAAAGCACAAAGTTAAGCAGCTGGAGAAATGATCTGAATTATCTGAACAGTAAAGATGAAAAATTCTGGTCCCAGTACCTCTAAAGACACTGTGTAAGTTGAGATTTGCTCCATGAACATTTAGATTTCAGTTTCCCCAAAAGCAGTGTGAATTGTGATGAGATATTCAGTACTGTTTTCACATGGGAGACATACACATTTGATTATCAGGGCCCCCAAAACTGTAATCAGATCTGACTCTTGTGATCATGTGACACTCAGTTAATTTCAGTGGAGCTTTTGACTAGGATCTTCACAAATAAATTCTAGAGCTGCGATGAATGCTACATAAAATTAGTGAAAGCTTGCTGAGTGCTTAGAGTTACTGGGATGACAAGTGCTATATAAATATAAATACAAATGATTACTACTACATAATATCTATCCTGAGAGAACAGAGTGACATTCCTGGAGCTCTTCTGGGAGCTAAGGTGAATAATAGACTTTTCATAATTTACCATAAGATATTMATTTATCTTTGAAGAACAGCAACAAGAAAATGTAATGCTGGGGGGRAAAGGGAAATAAAAGTACACTGTATTTTTCTGTGAACTGGAAAGAACTGTTATAAGCCAAACTAGTCCCAACCAAATCAGCCAGCAACTGGAGGTGGCAACTGAAGAACAGGATTTGATGAAGCAAACAGTGCTGGTAATAGGGTAGCAGGCAGAAGTAGCATTTAAAAAGAGAATTTAGGATCATTAAACAAATGCTGTTCAGAAAGACATAGTTGCATCTATGGCAGGAATAAATAGTTTTTACTCAGTCCTTTCGGGAGCTGCAAGGTGGTTTGTGATTCCTCGGAGTGGCAACCCCAGCAAAACACCACAGGGGACCTGACTGACAGCAACTTGCCTTTGAGAAAGGCATGATCTCCTGCCTCTGAGCTTCCCCTGGGCTGGAATACCCTGGCACRTACATAAACAAGAGTTTGTAAGACTGCTGCTCCTCATCTCCCAGTTCCAACCCTACAACCAGGTACAGTCCCCCAGACAAGGCAGCAAGATGACTCTGCGCCTGAGGGGCAGAGAGCCCTTCTCTCATAAAGGTATCTAGTTTGTGAGAGGAAACTGGTYTTGTCTAGCACTGACTAGAATTAAACTTCACAAACCCCAATTTTGGCAGACCTCTGACCAGCTAACAAGTTGCTTTGTCATTTTTATGAGAAGCAGTTTCCTGGTTGTAGCTCAAAGAAGGGCTATCCTCCCAAAAGACTTTTTCCCTCCCTGCAAGCACTGAAATCAGCTGTGCCAATTACCCATCCACCTGGTCACAGAGACCTTTTCTTTCTTAGTGAAWGTTTGGCAGGGGCAGGGATTTATTTACTTACCTCAAAGATCTCCTAGCMGTCTGTTAAGAACCCTGCTCTGGAGACAGCAGGTGAAAGAGTCATTCCTCACCCTTGAATGGTCTTTATGATTAACCAGCTTAGGTGTTCAGCCAGAACACCTAAGTGATTTTTCAGGCATTTCTAGCTGAAACAGAGAAATGGAGATGCTGCCTGGGGCCCACCTGGGCAGCACTGCTGCCCCACTACCGCTAACATTTTCCGATTTCTCTGCAGTTTGATGTCTGTGCACATGTCAAAGTCCTCCTCCAACTCCCCAAACACACACACAAATGCAGCTCCCAGCAACAACCCATTTAGAAATAAGTCTTGATCCTACACMTCACAACAGTGACCAGGCCTGCCTCTATAAGCAGTGGACTGAATTTTGCCCCACGAGCTGCCAGCACAGCTGCCACCCTCAGGGACAAGGCAGATGACTGTGCTGCAATGGCAGTGGAGCAGGGAGCCAAGTGCTGCCAGCTGCAGCAATGCTACAGCCACAGCCCCRGAGGAGGCTTGCTGCACATCAACTCTGCCTTCAGAAAACCCTGCAAAACCTCCTTCTGTCAAACTGCTTTCCCAGTGTAACAAGGATGACATCCATCCTCTGATATCCCAGTGGTATTAACCACAACAAAAAGCACTCACTGAAGTAAATGAATGACCAGAAAAGTAAACTGAGACCCTAACACTGCAGTAGCCCAAGGCCAGGTTTCTAAATCTTTAGAAAGTCCAGAGGTTTTATGATGATCAGTTGTTGTTTTATACTGGTTACTGAACTTGATATAAAAATTATTCATATACTGCAGTAACAAGTTTCACAGATGCTGAAAGACACACTGCTTCAAATATTATGGTCTGAGAGAGCAAGCAGCTGTGCTACCAGGTAGCAGAGATTATTCTCACTGTGTGAAAAATGTGCACACAAGTACTCTGAAAACCAGAGGGGTTACTTTTCCCTCCTCTAGCACCCAACAGTGTCACAGTAAGACTAAATCCTAAGGYTTTTCACTGAATGTTCATTCTGTAAGAGTGCCTGACAATCATAAGGGAATGCTGGCTCCCGTGGTTATGGGCATAATAGAGTGATAGGATTTTTGCTTTAGAAAAAGGGACGCRAAGTTGTCATCCCTCTCCAAGCTCCTTTTAAGACACCATTTTCCATCTGGGATCATTTTCATCAGCGTGTCTTTTCCCTCCATTTTCCCATTAGAAAGAACCGGGAACAAACAAGAAATTTGTTTAATCGTCTTCTGTGAGATCAGCTGAATTCTAATGCTGTTTGATTACAGCTAGTCACAAAAATGTCAAGTGCATTTCCATTTAGAGTGCTTGCTTAAACAGCCGTGCAAATGGGGACCACCCAAAAATCAGCATACAGCATGAGAGATTTGAGCTTCCTTATGGTGTATACTTGTTTCAATCCACACTCTTGCTCTTTAAAATTATGCATTTTCWCAGCACATCATTTCCTTAAATGAGGATGATACATCACTGCTGCAGATTGACTCATGAGGCCCATTAATAAAGGCCAGGGCTTTCCAGCAGCTTTTCTCATTGGKAAGGTGTTATCTTACCATCTAAATTTGTAATGAATATGATGCTCTTAGCCTATGCTGAGCCCAGAGTTCCAGCTCCCCTTGTCAATTTGGTTGGAGGTTTTCATTGCACAGGCAGTGGTATCATGTTAGAGAATAAATAATGCATTGTTCCTTTCCCTAAGTAAGTAGCTATTCATTTAAAATGCACCAAAAATGCTTAAAGTGAAATGGTTACCCGTGTCATATGGCATTCACCCTTTATAAAACATTTCTGCCCGGAGTTGCCCAAAACGTTATCCTATTATACAATCTCTAGTATTATGTTCCTGCATGATGCACTATCAGTACAATACTAATATCCAGAAAGCCTTTGATTTTATGTTCATGGTTTTCCCACATTCTTTTCCTTTCCAAAATAAATAGGGCTGATCAGAAAATTGGATAGGAGATACTATGTGGGAAGAAAAACCTAAAATCTCAGTTTGATCAATTACTGACTTGATAATAAAAAAATGCTTTAGGATATCATTTTTTCCACGAGAAAAAAATGAGTTTTATGGTGTTATTTTTAAAAATCTGGTGATTGTAACATTTTTCAGACAAACAAAATATATCGAGTGCAGTCTGGAAGAGTAATGTGTTAGATATTAATTTTCTGATTGGTACTGAGAATTTCAGGAGTCCCTATAGGAATCAAAAAATCATACAGACATTCTCTGAGTACTGAACACCTGATTCCCTGATTGTTTAAATTGAAGTCATTAATGTTAAGCATACTCACTTAAACTGATCAGGCTCCCACAACAAAAGCTTTTGCAAARGACACAAAATTATTAGCTTTCATAATCTCCTTCAACTATTAGTTTGTGATCCTCTTTTCTTTTTCTGTTTGTGTCTATGTAGTAATTTATATAATAAATTATCCCTGTTTTGGAGCCTAGGAAGGCTTTCTACACAAAGCTTCACTAAATTTTGGGAACATAGAGTTGCACAACCATCTGTATTGTACTCTCAGTCAGCTGAAAACTGTTGTAGTAGTGGTATTTCACATGATGGTACTTCCTCTTCTGGTCAAAATTAGGAAGTGCAGAGATATTTTCCCCATCCTTTCAAGTTTAACATAGCACTTTTGAATCCTCACACAATTCTATGGGCTCGAGCTGTGTTCACTCTCCACAGGCTCTTCAGCATGCAAACTGATTTTTGTTAGTACAGGAAGTACTAACAAAATATAGTATATATATATATCTATATATATATCAGGTATTGGACCTACACAGCACACATCTTCTCATACAGAATTGGGGCCCCCAAGGAATTCACTGTCCAAATATAAAACTGGAGAGATATTTGGAAATATCACCTCCCTGTTCATCTGATTCAGTATAAAAAGCTGCATCCCAAACCTATTCTGAACAGGCTTAGGCTCCTTTTAGGGCCTGATGCATTTTTAGTAGTTTAGTTGGTTTAAGTGCAGCATCTCTATTTATCACTGAGACACRGTAAATAGTGACAGTGTAGAGCTGTTGTTTTAGGAGCACATTTTGTTGTTTGTTTGCTTCTTAAAGAAAACACTAAAGGATCAAGAGAATAATAGCCAATTATACTACARGACTCCTTACAAGAGTAACAAAGCAGTACATTCTCTTTCATACATTGGATCCACATAGTTAATTAAAACAGATAATTCAGAGTCAGATTGCCAAGATATTTTTAATTTTAAKATTTACCTACTTAATTGGACACATTCTAGGTCTAGATAAGATTCTCCAGCCTTACTCTCACAGTTCCCTGTACTCTGCTAAAGTTTCAGATCTAGCCTTGTCTGATGAAGTTCAAATTAATAGCAGTGTCTTGAAGACACGAGCAGTGTGGCCAGCTTTGCAAAAGGCCACTGTAATAACTGGAAGGTGCTAGGTCAGTCAGACCTGTTATCAACATTACTGTGCACACCTGCAGGCTATATTGGACCCAGGAGAGGAGTAACCACRTAATTAGGTAGACTGACATTTTACTGCAGGTTGAAGTAATTAGGGRACTGGCAAAACAGGAGAATGACTTTCTAAAGCTTACACTGTTGCACATACTGCCTAGGGTTTAAAATTAATAGTGTAAAGGTGAGAACTTGATACCCTCTGATGCAGTCATGATTACCAGATACAGACARGCCCAATAAGTAACATTTCAATTCATCTCTGAGATATTTTAAAATTGTAAGAGYCAGAGATGGTGTCCTGGTTTGAACTTGCATAAAAATGAGCATCAAAAATGTTCACAACAACCAACAAAAAAAGACTGAATATATAATATAGTGTATATATGCATTATGGCAGCTCCCAGTGCATCACCTGAACTGTAAGACATACCTGGCAACTGACACATGTTGCTTCAAAAGTCATTCCATGTGCTTTGTTCATACAGAAAAAGGAAAACAGGACCAAAACCCATTTTGGTCTTTTATCATTATGCCTCCTAGCCTTCCTCCATAATGTTTTATAACCATGCATCAACCACAAGTGGTGAGCATATTTCCCATCTGCTGGTGTGCTGTGATCAGTACCAGCAAGAAGAGACAGAGAGACACTGAGACTSTGTCCAAGTAGATTAAAATCTGGAAAGCTATGTTATCCAAGGGATGTATTGATTCTGAGGATATCAGCAACATTTCATGTTGCAGTTCCGCAGTCATGAGGTGAACCATGACACATTGGCTCCAAACTTGAATCTTGTCTCTTTAATCAAACATTCTGTAGTATAAAAAAGCAGATGCAATAAAATGGAGTAAAACAGACTCTATAAAGGGTGATTAATTGTTTGCTAAGTACTGCCATCCATAGGAATGGTGTTTGCTAAACAGCATTCCACATATCTTCACATAAAACCCCTCTTGTGGAATTGGCATAAAATGCAATTGCCAAAAAATGCAGTATATTGTGATAAAGCCTCTCTGTTAGAAAGTACAGATAACATCTCCTGGTTAAACTACTGTCAGGAATTGATCAAACTCAGCATGGATGAACAGCTGTGGAGTTTTGTTCTCTTAGAAGTTTTCTTTGCTTCATTTTCCTTTAAACTCCTTTGGGATAAGCTACTATTCCRTGCTCATAACCAAAATACTGAGTCAGACAGTATCACAGACACTTCAAATGGGCTGCTCATTTCCTGTACCTTTTCTCTGCTTCTGGCTGTGGAAAAAGCCTGAAATCCCACCTTCATACGAAGGACACCTGCGAGGAAGGAGAAAGCAAGAGCAAGACCCCCTGTCATGTGATTGGTTACCCTCGATTTGTAATGCAAAGATCTGTAATAAGAGCCATCTGTCTTGCACAATGCCTCCCTACACTGAACACTTTTACCAGGGCCCCCAAACCACAACCAACTGAGACTTATCCTGAGGCAGTTTGTAGATGAAAAGAAAAGACTTGGATTAAAGAGGCACTTCCCAGGGATGCCTGCTGAATGGTTTTAGGAAGCCAGCCAAGGCGCTGAAGCCATTACTCACCAAAAAGTCAACCCAGCTGACAAATTTTAAAAGAACTAAAGCCTACTGGCCAAGATATGTCCATTCTTCTTCCACATCAGTCATCCTCTCATTACACTCACACCACCATAATCTGCTATAGCAGGAGGAATCCTTCCATGACAGTGTTCATGAAGCAATCATGCTTTCATGTGTGTATCTGTCATAGCAAAATTTCACCATTCCTGAGATTCTACACTTAAAAACCAATAATTACAAAGAATAAGAACAGTTCTTTGCTTTCTTATAATATCCCTTTAAAGTATCCTCACATGAAGAGGTCATTCATAAGTCTGGTCAGTGTTATGTGTTTTCCCTGAAGAAAATAGTGTCTTAAAATGGTTTAGACCAGATGCAGATGAGCAAAGTAGRTTTTTCAACTCTGGTTGAATGATCAAAATTTACAGTAGCTCAGGATTCCACCCATTAATTCTATAAAGTTCATTAGATTCCCATTAGACAATCAAAAGTATTACACAGATTTGATAAGCAAACAAAAGAAAAGGAAGGYGTATTGCAGCAAGATGGGGGTCAGCCTCTTTTCCCAGGTAATTAACAACACAACAAGTGGACATAAACTAAAGCTGCACCAAGAGAGGTTCAGGTTGGACATCAGGAAGTATTTTTTCACTGAAAGGGTAGTTAAGCACTGGAAAAGGCTGCCCAGGGAGGTGGTAGAGTTACCATTCCTGGGAGTGTTTGATAAAGTATTGGATGCAGCACTTTGTGCCGTGTTTCAGTTGGGATGATGGTGTTCACTCAAAGGTTGGACGTGATGACTGTGGAGGCCTTGTCCAACCTTGGTGATTATATGTCTCTATTATTCTGTGGTTAATACAGGACATGAGCAATGCTAGGTTACCATTTGGTTGCAAATGAAGCAAGTTTACACACTCCCATGAGGTTTAAGTGACATGCTCTGGTGCAGTGCATCTCAGCATCAACTTAGCCAGCACAGCACACGATTTTGGACTGAGGTGGTATTTCTAGGCAGCTCCTTGGCAATGTTTGTGGACCAGCCTTCTGTGGACAGCGACAGCTTGGATGAAACTTCAGAACCCTCCCTACACTGGAATGCTATTTGTGTGCTCGTACTGCAAGGATTGTCTGCCTCTCATCTCTGTGTGCTTGTGTGTGTGTATCAACCCCTGAACAACTTATGAGCAAAGTGCACTTGGAGGCAGCACAGGCTGGAGCCTGGCAACGGTCCCACAAGTAAGAATGCAGCTGCATATTTTTCCTGAAGTGGAAAACTTGTTTCCTGTTGTTTGGGTATGCCTCCAAAATCAGTGAAGGAGCTATAGCTTTCTGCAGCTGGTGCTGTTGCTCGTTATCATCTGTAATAACAAAGATRTCAAGGTTTAGGCTCGTGCTGTGACAGCATGAATGACTGATGGCAGGGAGTTATGAACAAAGAGAGGGGAAATTCCAAGAGAGGGCAAATTTCAGGGAGATGGTGATAGTGGCAGTGGTCCCTTTGATAAAGCAGATAATTATAAAGAAAATGATGACTAAATGTGTGCCACTGTGTCTTAAGATGCCRGAAGACTGGCATGTTTATGTGCCTGCAGATTCCTGGCAAGAAGGCAAACTTATGAGTGGGGGTGGCTGGCCCGTCCTCTGGTGCTAAGAACAAGAAACCACGGTAGAGTACAAAGAAAGGATGCAGCAGGATGATTAGAGAAGAGGATCAGTGAAATGGTGCCCATCCATGCCAGTCCTTATGGGGGACAGGGTATTTCTGATGCACCCCACACACTGTCAGTAAGAGCATTTCTTCAGAGCAGCCAAATGAAGCCATGCCAAGGGTGTTCTGATGCCATTCCTGCAGGAGACACACTCCAAGCACAGGCATGAAGAGGAATCTGTGCAAGCCAGGCCAGGAGAGCTCTCAGGCTGGTAAACAACAGAGGATTGATATTTTATCTGAGAGATACAGTTCAGTATTTCAGGCCTGAATGCAAAAGCTGAGAATCAGCAGTTGAGGATATCTTGAGGCTGAAGTTGGGAGAAGAAAGTAGCAAGGGTATGACAACTGCCTGGATGTATTTTATTACACGAATTCAGTTCAAGATAAAAACTGATCAGCTGAAAATTGTTGAACATTTCAAAAGATGACACAATCTTGTCCAATGTGTCCAACATATAGTTTCCTTTTTGGCAGTTTGTCCAGAAAAGACCACTCAACCAAATTACAAATTATCTGAGCCCCACAGAAGAYTTCCTTATGTGAGTGCCCAGATGTTTTCTGCATTTATGGGCATCTTCTTCAGCACTGATTGTAATGTGGGATTTGCCCAATCTTGTGCTGTTTAAGCAACTCAGTACCCAGGGCCCAGTTCTGTTAAGATCCCACTGCCAAACCCACATTTACTGTAAGAAGTTGTAGACCCATTATTATTGCATTAAAATGTAGGTCTGAATAAGTGTTGGTGCCTAAGAGTAACTGAAGAGAAAACTACCATCATGAAAAAATATAAAACCCTGAGGAAAAAGAAGTCAGAAGGCAGCAACTCAACACGTGGGAGGATAARCCAGTACATTTCCCATGCTGTCATCTTACTAATCTGAGCTATGGAYCAGAATCCATTATGCTTACTTGCTRTGGGAATTCATATGGAACAAAAATGTCACCTTCATTCCATGTTTTACAACTCAGTTACCTGTTATGTAGGGGAAAAGAATTCCCAACCACTACTKTACTTTGGGAAGTTTGTAAATACTAATACAGATCTATCCCATTATGACACCCAGGTATCCCCAGGAGCTGAAACAAAATTGACACAGAGGGACCTGGGGGAACAAATTATAACCAATTGCAAATTCTTACAACTCCCAGAGAACACCAGATCACTGACATTTGGCTTCAGGGTATTCTGTGATTTTCACAAAATATTATTGCACCACTTTTTATCAAATTCACATGTTCATGATATCATAAACTCAAGCAAATATAAATATAGCATGACCTTTTACTTCCAAGGCATAAATGACAGTGATTAAGTTTTGCCATAGTCTGCCTTTAAGTCACAGATAATTATACAACATATTTGTATGGAAACTAGCTCATACATTTTTAAATATAACACTTTAAMCAAGTTTCAGGAATGAACAACTGGATAGAATTGTAATTATATACAAAGCAGGAGCATAAAAATTGAAGCCTTACAGTTACCTAGTAAAATTTTTCCATTTTATATTTATGTTCTCAGATATTATTTTTTACTTTGGTACTAAGATTTTTCTTTTAAAGTATATCTGTGTACAGAGGATATCAACATCCACATCGTTAAGTTTCGACTTGTCTCGACAAAAGACGCTGATTTTCTTACACACTTTACTAAAAAGCAAAGGGAGTAGTTTAGGGCATAGGATCTCAAGCTCTGGCACCTCTAAGAGGTTGAGATCAKGTGGGCCCAATGGTCTTCATTCAGTAGTAGCCTTAGAGGCTCAGTTAGGCTGGAGAATTTGTCCACCAGACCAGCTCTGACTGAAGTCRCTTGAGCATGACTGAATTATATTTCACAGAAGGCATTCGGACAAGATTCATCTCAGCCAAAATTTGACACTTAGAGAGGCCCATCTGAGGCATGATTTGTCTCATTCAAGGATAACCTGTCCAGTGAATCTGGCTRGAAGCACCCGTTTCTGCCCATTGACCACAAAGGCAATTAAGAAGAAGGAGGATGTTTGTTACTTAGACACATAAAGGTATTTGAGACATATTACACCTTGAGCCTTCACCTAAAAACCAAGGGCASAGAATGCCTTGTTTATGCAGTCAGTATCTTACCCTTTTAGTAGACTGTGCCACTCTCACTGCAAGAGACAGGTGCTACCTCTCCATCAGACTGGCTCACCTGCAATTTCCTGCTTATYATGAATTTTCTCTGGCAAATGGAACACCAACAATTTTCTCAATGAAAATGCTTTTATATCTGTCAATCATATCATCACTCTAACTCCAGTTCAACTCAATTTAAATTTTAATTTCATATTTACCTATGCAGATGAAGTTTCCTTAGAAAGCACACCTCAGCTATGGGCCAATGTGTTCTGGAGTGCTGTTATCCCACTGAAAATTTGTCAGCTGTGTTTCTTCCTCCTGCTGAAAGATATTGCTAATACTTACTAAYTACAGGAGAGCCTTCAGCAGCAGAAGTGTATGCAGTAGGGAGAAAACTACATTACAGGCAAATCAATCAGCTTCTAAATAGAAACCAAAACTCATTTTAGACGTCAARCAGTATTTATAAATTTAATTGTAAAATGGTACAGTAAATATTTTTTCCAGTTAATTGACCTAAGAGAAAAAAGGTAAGATAGATTTTTAAAAGCTAGATTTCGCAGGGAGATGTCCTATTACTCCCTGTAATTGCATTAGTGTGAAACATGTGAAACAGTTACTCATATTTCCTACTCTGAACTTAATGAAAGGTTTGAGCATAATATACAGTTTACTGAGAAAAGTGAAAAGAGATATCTTCTTCCTATTCTAATAAAAAGTATAAAATTCACCATGACAAGTGTCTTCTTTGCAGAAGTTTAAGAAYTAGGGATAAGACAGTAAGTATAGAGCACAGCATCAGAAAACAATTCAAAGTTCCTTTTAAAACACTAGTAGTTCTAGCTGTTATGATTTTTAATTCAAAATTTTTAAAAGTCCTTAAAAAAGAATTTATGATTTCATCATTCATGAGAATCTCAGAGCAAAACTCATTATTCTGAGGGGCAGGAATCCATAAATTTCAGTAGACTTTGGATTAGGTAATAAAATAAGAATGACAAAAACATTGGAGAAGGAAACCTGTTAATATTCTGTTCAAGTATGAAATACAGTTGTCAAAAATATTCTGAAAAAGCCTATTATCTGAGAGTATCTGACATTATTAAAAGATTGAGGTTATTTAGGAAGAGCTTATAAAATGTGGTTAGGTTTTGACACCTGAACTAAGAGCARCTTCATGACTTTTTCAGAGGTCACTCAACCACAAAAGTTATACCAYATAAAAATTTATGTCAAAAGTACTCCTGGTTATGATGCTTTTGTCCCAYCTCAAATGGATCTCAAAGCACTGTGTACAACACAAATAATTTGCTACCCAGGTTGAGATGTTCACAACAAATATCTGTCTTAATATTGTACCWTTTCCCCAACAGGTATGACCAACCTCTTCAAATCAGTTCAGACTTGGATCCAAGCTTACCAGGTAATTTCTCTCTCTGTCCTACAACAAAGCAAACATTGACCATGAGAGCTTACGAGTATGAAAATTTTTGAATGTTATCTCTGATTTTGCAAAACAGACCATTGGTTAAAACAAACATCACATTTTTTCTGAAGTCCTACTAGAAATCTACTTTGTAAAGGGAAATATTTTTTATAGATATTAAGGATGTGAATTTGSCTTCAAATCTGGGACACTATAACATTACTGAGTTCATTTTTCATCCTATTCCTGTGTACAAGAAGTAATCCTGCCATTCTAGACGTTGTGAAGTTTTTCAGAAAAAAAATGTTAAGAGGCAAATTACCTTCATGCAGTTGTGTCCTGGTTTCAGCTGGGATAGACTTCATTTTATTCCTAGTAGCTGGTACAATGTTGTGGTTTAGSTTTAGTATGAGCATAATGATGAATAACAGAAATATTTTAGCTGTTGCTTTAGTAGTGTTTAGTCTAAATCAAGGATTTTTCAGCTTCTCTTGCTTTGGCAGTGAGGAGGTGCACAGGGAGCTGGAAGACAGCACAGCCATGACGGCAGATCCAAACTGACCAAAGGGATATTCCATGTCATAGGAAACCATGCACAGTATGTGAACTGTGGGGAGCTGGCTGGAAGCTGCTCAGGGACAGACTGGGCATCATTCAGAGTGTGGTGAGTAACTGCATGGTGCATCACTTATTTTTCTTGTGTTTTRTTAATCTCTCTTTTACATTATTATTACTTTAATTTATTTCAATTATGATACTGTTCCTATCTCAACCCATGGATTTTGCCTTTTCCTAATTCTCCTCCCCATCACACCTGAGGCAGGAGGGAGGCTGGGGTAGTGAGTGAGTGAGTTTCTGGTGCTTAATTGCCAGTTGGAGTTAAACMACAAGTTGTTTAGATGCAGACTATGCACATGTACATGTATTTTTTCTTGAGAAATGACAATTTCATGAAATGGGATTAATATTTCTTCCTAATCAGACAGACACTGCYATGCCTCCAGGCAGGTACCATCTCATCCACAGATTTCAGGTGTGTTTTTGCAATTCAAGGAAGTTTTTAAATAACACTGATCCCTAATTCAGCAAAATTTGTTTTAGACATTCATTGGCAAGGAAGACTCTTAACAAAATTAGACTATTTTCCCTGGGGAAACAGGGATCTCATAATCTTGAATTCTTTGAAACTGAGTTTCCTTTTTTTTTTCCAGACCATCATGGAAAGCAAAGAACAAAATGTTGAGCTGAGAGCATGACGTAACCATGGGAAAAATTAAGGTGTGTAAAACATTGCAAAAACATTCTTCCAATATTTGCTTAGGTGCCTGTACATGGCTGGGTTGATGATATGCATTATCAAAGAGAATTGTTYTTTCATACYYTTYGGCAGCTCAKTTGAAGCTCTTTAAGCCCTCAGTCTCACAGTCACGTTAGGAATCCCTTCACGTATTCACTCCCCCAAAAGATTTAGTATAGGTTCAGAAACTTGAAAGAAACAAATATTTTGAGCCCTTAAAACTGTATAATGCTTTTTGAGATTTGTTGCTCCTTCTTTCCAGCTTTCTCAGTCTTATCATACAGCTCTTATTTCCAAGAAATGTACCCACAGTTTAGAGAATGAGGTTTAAATCCGATTACAGTAGTGAACTTTTTGTTACAATTATTTTTGAGGAAAACCATAATTTTGGTAACATCTCATCTCCAGTTACATAAAAACTAGAAAAAATCTGACAGATATCTCTGTCTGAAATTAACAATCCTTTCATTCTATTAATTTGAAGACCAAGAATACTGCCTGTCTTAAATTCACTTTAGGTCAGGAAACGCAATTCTTTGAATTYAAAATACTTTGGCATTTAGATCAGGAATGCTTGCTAGAAGAAGCTGTATGTCTTTTTGTGACTATTTTTGTTTTCAATGGCTTTTAATGAACAATGACTGCAAAAAAGACACAAGAAATGGAATAAAAGGAAACAGATGGAAGAGCCTCTACTGGAATGACACCAGTATAGACTTGCAGCAGGTAATTTAGTTTAGGCACACTTGCATGGCTTGCTTAGCTGAGCAGAACAAACAATCAGATRAGCTGGCTGGAGCATATTCACAGGCTTTCATTGGAACAATAAAAAAAAGATGCCGGTTCCACTGAGTGTGCTGAACACTGACCCCAAGACATGGAACAAACAGAAAGTATGATTTATTATAGCATTTATATTACACAGAATAGTATATCAAGGCGCAGCAGTGGAAAAATGCTTTTTGATCATCTTGTAGTTCATCTTTTTCTCTCTTCCATCATTGGAAAAGAAATAAAAGAGTGTCATTGACCTACAGGTTTCAGGTTTCCAGTAGCACAACATTAGYTGTAAAACATGCTCCTATCTGCTCTTCCTGTTTGTGTGCATACTCAAGTTGAGCAGTTTTTCACATTCACCAGACTAAAGCAGTAAAAAAGGAAAACAGAGAAAGCAGCGCCTGGCAGGCACTTGGTCCAAATGGATCACATACACTTTTATTGGATGTGCTGGGTGTGCTGATATAATAGCCCAGAAAGATAAATTACGTATTAATAAAATCCTGTGATGTCTGTTGTGATGTCTCTTTGTCAGAAAGTACATAAACACTTTTTTTTTACTGGCATGTATATGGATTTTTTCAGGCATGGGACTTCCAAAGCTTTAGGATTTCTACAGTTGCTCTAGAAGAGCTCAGCAGTTCTGGAAGCAATATTTTTGCTTTGAMAGATCATGTAGCTATTTCTTCTCAGTACTGATGACAAGATACAGGATACTCTCATAGCATGTTTATTGCCAACATGAAACCTCAGCCAATGAGAGATCCTGCATATTARGCTAAAACATAACACCAAGACATCTGCAACAGRATTATTTCYTTATTAAAAYCATTTGGTTTTGGAATTTGTATGAYAGAWACMAAGCCCTTCTGAAATATACATGACACATTTTTCATATTCAATGTAGCCACAGGTTAGGAGGTATCTCTAAAATCCCCACCTGTTCCTGTCTTTCCAAGAGTACTCAGCAATTGTACTTTTATCTTCACCTTTCAAATAACATTCCTTCCACAGTCAGAGTATTTTGTACAACAGAACTGATATTGTTTCTCATGATTARAGAAATACAGAATCTGACTAATTCACATATTATGAATCATCTACTATGAATTTTCCTTTTATTTGCAAGTACTAGAGCAACCCAATATAAATCCGTCAGGAATGCAAGGGAACAGAGCTACCTTTAACTAAAATCTGCCCTTGAAAAACAAAATTTTGTTCAGGCTCYAGCTGTGCTCCAAAATCATCTACAACTGACATTTATTTTAAGTGGTTTGTCTGAGATGGAAGGCCAGACAATGATTGTTAAACACATTCCAGAAAGTATTATTAACCTTACAAAAAATTATTCATGGATGAACAGTTTTAAATAGTCCTAATAGTTTTTTGCTAACCACAAACAAAGACCTAAAGAAAATCCAAATGCACTCTCTCCCTGTTAAGTATTAAGTTTTCCTTTGGTCTCCATGACATGGTGTAAAAAGTAAGTATAAAAGTTTTCTTTTATGCATCCTAGTCCTGCCTTCTGTTTCCTCACCTTGACTCAATTGTTGTCATTCCATGCCATTGAAAAAATGTTGATTGTAGAAGGGACCAGAGGTTTCTTAGAAGAACACTCACACATGGTGTTTGTGAAAAAGTCAGACACACTACATACATGCACATACATACATACATACACACATACACATACACACACAAACACATATATAACCAGTAGATGCTGCAGCCATAAAATGTCTGCTGAGCTTAGCAAGTCTAATTCAATCAGTGTTTGCACTCTGCAAAACTTTTCAAGGAAACTCAGGAACCTTTTCAAGGAAAATGCCAAGCCTGACCAGCTATGCCTCTGTTCAGTCTGTGCTGCCTGCATAACCTGCCTGACACAAGACTTTTGACAAACTCCACCGTCAAATACTCTTCTTTTTCAACCTATCTGACCTTAGCACTGACCACTGTGAGATGCTCCTTTTTTTCCAGTTTAGTGATTAATGTCTTTGCCATCACTGTCCTTACCCCCRACTCCATTTCAACATACATTTCCCAATTCATGCTTCAACACTCWTCCCAATTCCCAATAAAGTACCAACATTTACATTCCCAACATKTTTTTTTGTCTTTTACCACTTACTAAATGAACTTACTTGAGCACCAACACAAAGACTTTTCAAAGCATTCATCCAGAGAAAGACTGGCTTTACAGCAAAAGACTGTACAGAATCAACTTTATATGTGGAACTAATGCTGAGCACCCTGAAATACCTACAGCTGGTATTATGAACAGTTCCTTTGGCACCTCTGAATTTTTATGCATAAAACATTTATRTATGCAATTAGGGAAAATCCAAAAAGCAGGTTTTTTTGCCTCATAGACTACTGATTTTTGCTTCTCTTTCCCCTGTAACTTCAATTCTGGTCAATATTGGCCTACTCTGGAAAATTCTCTCATTATCTCCTACACAAACATGGGAGTACCATCTTTTACTGTTCTATTTAGTGCTGACAGGTGCTGCTTATGTTATATCCAGCAATACCATCAAAGGGCTAGGTGCTAGGTACCATATATGTGGGTACCTGATACTCCTGTGGGAAGCAGTTGTACAGCTCTCACTACCTAAGCTGACTTGAAAATCCCTGCAAAGCACTGCTAGGTGGGCAGGAATTCTTATTTRTCAAGGATAAGGACAGATCTGAACACAGCTTTACTACAGGGAAGGCTTTTAGGAACTTACATGGCAGCTGGTGGCATTTCTAGCACATGTCTGAGGCTGAGATCTCCCTTCTAGGAAAAAATGCTTCACTGCAGTTACTATAATTATGTCCTGACAAAAAGCTACAATAAATTTTCTTTTCAAGTTCTTATTTGGTGTGACATTGTTGACTACCGCTTAATTATATATGTAAATAAAGTAGTGGCCATCACCTCTCTATGATGATGTTGCTCTGAGTTAATGATGAAAAGGGACATGGAGAGGCTGTGGGACATGCCAGTGTTAATGAAGATTTATTCAGTAGTGACATTTGATCAAATCTTCTTGGCGAAGTCTTAGGTTTCATTAGTTAAAGATGTAAAGCAGTCTGTCTGATTAAAGGGAGAAAAAGCAGTGGGGAGCTCACATAAATTACTACAGCTCAATTAGGTGCAGACACTTTAGTGAGTGTTTATTACCAGTAGAAAGGAAGATTTTCCAATTAGATTAAAAGGTTTTGAAAACAACTCTTATAGTGAGCAGTGATTTAGACCCATTGCTGGAATAATACATTGTGAGAAGCTGCATTGATTAAAAGTAAGCTGGTAAGTTATCTGCATTGCTTCACTGTTTATCAATGGATCCCCTGCTGCCTAGGTACAATTTACCTCACAAGATCAATGTCTGGACTTGGCTAATTTTCTCCTGGCTGAAGATTTATATGGATGTAAAGGGCATCTACATCATGTCTGAAAATACTGAGGAGATTTATTCAGGATGATCATCAAGGAAGTGAAGTGGTATCAATCACCAGAAGTGTACCCTGGCCRTGCTGTGCCCTTCAGGCTGGCATCCCTGCTGCAAAGCTGGATTTAAAGACAAGACATTTTAATCAAAAGGGAACTTCATTCCAATGAGGTTCCCCAGGCTCATTGAGAAAAGTGAAAAGGCGTTGAAACAAAAGTGGAAGTATACAGTGCTCAGACAGTGATCAGCCAGTGTTTCTGACAAATGATTGAAGGTACTTGCTGTACAGTGCAAGCCTGTGATTCATGAATCCAATGCCCAACAGGGCAGAATGTGACTTCCAGCAGTGCTGAGATAGCTGGAGTCCAGGTTTGCTTTGCCAAAGGATTTTTGGATATGAGCTGTGAAAGGTAGGGGGTCATTGTCCATGGCTCTGAATGACTGATTTTTTCCCATGTGGAATGGCATGGGGAGAAAAGGAGCAAAGGAAAAGAAAATGAAYGATATTTAAATTCTTTATACTCCTACTGTGCCCTTCAGATCACATGAAGGCCTGCAGCTGCTTCTAATCCCTGTCTCCCAGAATTGTCTATTGTGAAGACGGGAGGAACTGAGGTCCACAAATGGAGAAATAAATAAAATAATTCTACTTATACAAGTTTATTTCAATAATGACAGTTTTCCACATGGAAAACTTCCTTCTACCTTGTATGTAAATTGGACTCAAAAGAATCCCAAAGTTACATCAAACTTTCAAATCTTTCTTTCCTTCCTCTGCACACTTGCACACGCAGCATTTCTCCTCTGCCAATGCAGGTYTGCAAAGTTTAAACTTAACTCAATGCCATCAGAGATGCTGACACTGCCATGAAAGCAGAACTGAGCCCCTCCTTTTGACTTTAACAATAAACCATTTGGGATTGAGAAAAGTGCGTAGGGGTGGTGGAGAGGGAGGAAGGAACTCTGGCATAGTGAGTTCCACAGAAAATAAAAATCTGGTATGCAGGGGCTATTGTCCTTCATTGCATTAACATGTTATGTGCTCTCCAAACAAACAGAAATGTTCATTCATCCCGTAAAAGCTTCCTCATATTTACAGGTAAGACAAACATACATTTTTTTATATACAAAAACCTAATTTAAACACAGATGTGTGAGCATAGACTGTCACACAAACAGCCCACAACAAAATATTCCTTCCTAAAATAATGGTTCAATGAAGCTAAAAGTGTGGTACYCACCTGAATAATCCCAGATCTTATGCTCATGTGCTCACTGCGTAATTCTAAACTACACATTTGAGCCCTAAGAGTCCTAATTCTTAACTCATAACGAACAGAATTCACGTAGTCCGTATTTAAACTGCTTTGCTCTGTCCAGTTAAGTCACAAAGCTTTCTTTGGGGATTCTTCTCTACATATCAGCARATGTCACTGCCCTCACCATAACTACACTTCACCAAAACAACCAGCAAATCAGTGAAGATTTTTCAAAAAAAAAAAAAATTCACATTCAAATCTCTCCAGGTACCCCAAATATTACCACTTACTACATCATATTAAATAACTGCTCATGAATAAAACACTGATATTCTTTGTAAAGTGAACATTACATTGCTGTTGGTTAGCAAAACTGAGCTTTTGGTTTATTTTCTTTATAACTTGAAGGGCTTGCCATTTAAGGAAACAATTAACATTTTTTACAAGCAACAAGATTGTGAATGACACCTTCAATTACACTAAATACATTTAATTATGATTTATTGGCACATAGCAACCTCTTGTAACATTGCAGGCCAACATGCATTTTCGCTTAATTAAACTCATTATAACAACACTTTACTACATACAGGGAAAAAAACCCAAAACAAACAAACAAAAAAAGCCCATATTTCATAATTAACTGTTCAAAATTAAGGTCATAGGGTAATTACACAGCAGATTTCTTAGTATTAAACTGCTACTGTTACTAATAGGAAAAATATCTGGCAAATATGTAGTTATTAGAAGAGGACACAGGCTTTTGGTTTTAGCTATGGAATTGAAACACTCTTGAAGCTTAGTCATGTCTCGGGACAAAGGCAACAGCATCCTGCACTGCTCTGATAGTTTATTGACTTTTCACTAGTACAATTTCCTGTGTCATCTTAACTGTTCCCTTAAAAAAAAATAACGCAGAAGAAAAAAAATCCCTTTTTATTAGAGGCTAAATACACATCAATTGTAGCAATTTCCTTTGCCCCGTAACTGGTGACAGTGAATTTCACTACATTTTTTTTTTTGAAGTTCAGTGGTAAAGAAGGCTAAATATAGGAAAGAAGGATTTGAATTATTAGTCCTCAATATACCTATATCCTTCTAAAATTATATCCAAGCAATTTCAAAGGAAAATAAAATCTCTGAACCCACTTTTTTCTGAAATGTAGTGTGACACATTATTTTGTTTTAAATTTACCAGCCTTGTRGTTTGACGTAATTCACACGATGAATTTAATAGGGATATGGTCAAAATCACGTGTGAAGCCCATGTGCTCAGATCCTCTTCTTTCTAATAGGATTTACTTAGGCAACTCCTGGGTGGAGATTAAAACTTCACCCTGCACACAAACCCTTTCCATTCTCCTGTTAATCACAAGGTCAGAGCTAAACTGCAGCCTGTCAGGAGTCCTAATGAATATGGTTTACACATCRTAGCTGGTTGCTTGCTCAGCAGCAGCCTGTGCTATCTGGAGGCCAAAGATAAGTGCTCAGGGATTACCTTTAAAACAATCCACCCAGCTCTTTTGTCACTAAGAGCAGAAAGTCGGAAAAAAATGGAAATGTAATCCTTGCTTCTGGGAACTGACCRTTTTTTAGAAATTGAAGGTTCAGGAAAAAGCCCTTGCACATCWGTATCAAAGCTCAGCCAAAGTGGTGTGGCTCTTACAAGGTCAGGATGCCTAGTTCAACTCCCCCCCCCCTCCCTCAAATAGCCTTTTGGCTATTTTAAGAGTGTTC